>RCHQ01000460.1:0-18087 GCA_003676415.1 Plasmopara muralis
GATCCGCACAGTTATTATGACTCAACACAATACCAGCCCGAAGACTGCATTGGTTTCAATCTAATAAATGCTACCCGTCCGACAAGCAGTTGGGTATTTATGCATGTATTAGCTCTAGAATTACTACGGTTATCCAAGTAGTAAGGTATAACCTCCTTTTGGTATTGAAACCGTAGAGATGGCAGCTTAGGCGGCCTTGAACATGAATGATCAGGTGCGTGTGATATTTACATTCTCTAATCTACGAGATCGAGCAAAACGTCGGGTAACTTCGTCTTCACCAGAGTATGATTTGGGATCACATTTAGAAATTGTAGAGAGCAACGATCCTTTTGACGGAGTTTGATCTCCGCCAGCGTTCACACTTTCTTGTGTCACGCCATGTGCGCTCCATGTGGAGTCACTAATAGAAGTGTCAGAATTATTGATGTTTGAAGAGCCCATACCTGCTTAGGTTTCCGCTGAATTAAGCCAATATCATCTTAGAGGCGATATTTTCTAATGATAAGAAGCTTTCTTCGATACCCGAATTGTATATTATTTTTCGTCAGTCTTGGGACTATTCGTGACACCCAGTGTTTGTTATAATATTGCGCCCGCATTTCTCCTCGCATCAGCGTGCTATTTAATTTCAAAGGAACTTTGCTTATCCCTATAATATGTCCTACTCACTGTGTCTTGCACAAGCTTGCAAAGCTTTGGTATCCGCTAATGGTGGCGCCTATAGATATATTTTGCCCATCGTGTCTTGCTAATCGCCGTTGCCGGCTTGGAAAACCTTGCTGCTAGCAATTTGTTCCACTAAGTTATCCACATGCGGTCATTTATAAGTGCACTACTGTTTGCGTCTTCGGAAGTGGAAAGTATGGTTATCCCCTAAGGAAGCTTGTAAAGACGCCGTCACGCCACCCATGTAAGGTGACAGCTTCTCCAGTACCTCACATATCTATCTTGTGCGTATACTTGTCCACATTTTCTTCCAAAGGAGCCATACATGGGCACGCAACTTCCAACCACGGCATACCCAGGATCATTTTCCAAAAGTACAAGAAATGATTCTGTGCTGCAAGTTTCTTAGATCTCACAGCCAGATCTGTCTACCTTAGGACCGTATGGATAGCCAATTGGACCAAATAGGGCGTATTCAGACTGCCCTTCCTCTTCTTTTACCCTGTTTTCTACTCACCGCGATCAATTACTGGCGTACAGGCATTCGCGATGCGCCACGGTCTACTAAGTCTTAAAATAATTAAATCTAACATTTGTGCTAAATCACGTGCGTGTATTGAAGGCAGTTCACCCCTGTTGAATTTTCCTTAAGGAGCGGTCAAGGAGGCACCTGGTTTTGTGCCTCGAACAAAATCAATCTCGACCTCTTCTCTCCTATCCGGTAGAATTTCTGATGATATACTTCATCAGATTATTCTTTCAAATCGAAGTCTTGTTGTAGTTAAAAGTTCAAGCCCAAGGGCGACTTACGTTGTCTTTATATATATTACTGCCTAAACCTGACACGTATCATTAAGCCATATAATGTTAAGTGATAGATTTTGCTTTCAATGACTCAGTCTTCTTGTTCTCTTAATGCTTACACCAGATGGATTGAAAGCGCCGTTGCATTTTAGACTAGTCATTTTGGCAATTAGAGCATCTGACTTGTTAGCGGCAAACTCGTGTCGAGCGCTCAAACAAAATTTATAAATGGAGCAAGCGCTACATATAAATTGAAAAATTTCATGTTTTGGTAGTCTTTATTTTATGGGCGATATAGCGAAGCATGGTTCAAATCGGTACCAAAGTAGCTATCAATTAAATATAGGAATTGACTTTGCTCGGCTTTGTTTGTGCGCCTTATTTTATAATGTGCTGCCGAGCAAACCGTATCGCAGTCGATAAGTAAGTGTAATAGACTGAGGTCATATCACAAGAAAAAGCTTCAGGTGTGGTGGACTACCTATACTATACTCTAGGAAGCCTTATATTTTGTCGCTCGCTGATGATGGTAGGATAAGCATCAAATGTAGTCAATCATCGAGGCGTTACATTCTAGAAACCAAAAGACGCAAAGCATTGTCATCGTATCCAATGATGTTTGTACAAACATTGTCTCGCTGTGCTTGGCAAAACCATCGACGACGATTATAGGACAAACAGCGATGTTAGACATAATTTAGCCGTACTTTTCACCTTCTCTGTGTTGACCAAGGAGTATATTTGTCTGCGGTATGTCAAGCGGTTATTATTCCTGAAGTCTATGTATAATGTGTCCATACGACCGGTAATGCAAATCAAACAGTAGGTCAAATTTTAACATCGATGCTGCCGAGACGTTATTAATGCGGTCTGCAGAGACTATCCCTAATAGCAGCATAGGCCGCACAATGTTTATTTTTCGCGACAGGTGCTTAAGCGTCATACTAAATTTTGCCTTAGTCATGCTCTAAGTCTAAAACGAAATGCATTAGTATGTTTCATATAGTATACTAGAAAATCTTACAACAGGTTTGATACAAACTTTCTTTGAAAACGAGGAAGCGACACCCCAACCAAGAACATAAACGCTGGGCAAGTCTTTACTGAGCTTGACAGCTCTGATACAGAGAACAGCGTCAAAGTTGTTGTAACAGATCAAATTGTTTTCATATTGTAGTATTCTCACATCGTTCGTAAATCACAAATGCTTGTTTCATTAGCTTGCTGCCAAAAGGTGACTGCAGAGGTACTGAGACTGCTTATTGTGGCAATGTATTCGTACGGGAATATGCATTTACACAGACTGCTAACGCTTCGAATCCTATCGTCGCACTTTCAGCCATCAAGGTATGCAAGTACAAATTTCGCACTGCTGGAACATAGCAGCCAATGTTGGGCATCTTCATGTTTTCTGTAGCGATGCATGTGTAGCTTGTACTTTTCATAGATGATTTAATGCTGTACGGCTCAATGGTAGCATTAGTTTGGTATCGTATTACCAAAAACGAAGCCAAGAACGCAATTCTCATTCAGAGTCTGACCGCTATTTACCGAAGCCGAGCTAATTTTAAATCGACTAAGCTGGCAAGATCCTCAACTCGAATACAAGCATCCATACCCTTGCTAAAAAGCAAGGGTTGGCACATGAAGGCATCGCGTGTGGTGGAGACTAATACCTATTGATCGACTGCGTACCTCTTCCGTCAAGCTGTCGACCATTCGGGTACACAAATGTGCACGCTTTCGAAGACAGTATTTTACCCTTTCTTTGCCGCCGTGAGCTCAAGGTAAAACAGAAGTTTGACCATCAGTATGTTGATTGATTTCCTGATTGAATTTGAGGCCAAGCAATACATAATTAGATCTTAATCAAATGATATATTGTTCATGAGCTCGCATTGATTTACTTATAAATTTGATGTCACTAAATACAATCTCACCTTGGTTTGCACAAAGACATCATTTCTTTTGATGTGGAGAGCATGGTTCTCGTTAGTAAAATTCGATAGATTTGTACTTCTTGGCTGAGCATTATATGTATTCAACCATCCCCGTCTCTAAATTAATGTAAAGTCATTGATGCATGAATGAGTGAAGTCCTTACAGTAAACGAATTGATGAATACATGAGAAGTACTATATATGACCAGTACTGCTTGAATGCTTGCTATTGTAGCGCAGCTTCCCGTCTGCAATCTCTTTGGTAGCCTTGCGAATGGTTTTGTGCCTGGGTACAGGCATTAGTAAAACTCAATGCTTAGCAACAGTAATCGTAGGCTATAGCAATTTGGGGGGAACTAAAATGCTGTATGTCAGCTCTCACCTCCTATAAATCATTTTATGACAGATTAAAGTTTATATATGCTATACGGGTACCGTACACTCCGATGGCTTCGAGAACTTTGGTACAGTTGACAGTCGTATCCGTCATTCTGACACAATACTGGTTACTATGGAGTCTCGCTTTGAAGTGCTGGAAGAGGAGACGCACTTCCCTGGGACACACCCCACGGGCGGTGAGAAGGAGGCCAACAAGTTGCCTGAAGTGTCGCTTGAGGAAGAAACGTTGGAGCAGCAACTGGAGCGCCTCGTGCTCAGTGTGAAGAACGACGACGTGGACAAGGATGGCCCGAAGGAGAAGGAAGTTGACGTGAAAGACAAGACTGACAATGTCAAAAAGGCATCGAGTGCAAAAGAACTTGGCAACAAGTGCGTTCTTATTTCTTCTGATGTAAGTGACTATACGCGGCTGACAACTATGATTGAATATTAGATTTTTTGCACGAGGGAGCTATCTAGACGCCATCGAGTGCTACACAACAGCTCTAAAGCTCTGCCCTGCAGAAGATGAGTATGCGTACAATAGGGTGCGTCTAATCGTAGAGCAAGTACTTCACAAGACTTAATAGTTACACTTTGTCGGCTCTTTCGTTATACAAACAGGCAGTCTATTTTAGCAACCGAGCAGCATGTCTGATGCACATCGGACGGACTGAAGAGTCGGTGGATGATTGTACACAGGCAGTGACGCTTTCGCCTACGTATGTGAAGGCCATTTTGCGGCGAGCAGAGGCTTTTGAAAAGATGGACAAGTTGGAGGAGGCATTAGCAGATTACGACGCCGTACTAAAGATCGACCCAATGGTGCCATCTGCGGTCCAGAATCATGGGCGACTTAAAAAGATTGTGCACGAGCGGCAGGAGAAGATGAAGGCAGAAATGTTGGACAAGCTCAAAGGATTCGGGAATACGATCCTGGGTAAATTTGGATTAAGCACTGACAACTTTCAGATGGTGCAGGACCCTGCTACCGGATCCTACAGCGTTAATTTTCAGCAAAATCCAGGACAACAACAGTCGAAGTAAGCGGTTGCTGGACAATGACGAAGTCGTTTGTAAAAGTTACTGTTATCCTAGATAGTTCGCTTCCCTTTTACGCATGATCAAACTACTTTTTCTTGCCTTTCTTGCTCCCCTTTTTGCCTTTCTTGCCTTTCTTGCTCTTAATTACCATCTTAGTGTATTCTCGACGGCACAAAATTCCGCGATACACTTTTTGGATTCTAGTAGCTGCGTTGAAGATTTTCTGTATTATATATATGTCATGTCGTGAGCTAACATAGGCTTTATTATGTGCATATAACTCACCATTTGCTTCTCGTGCTCTCGTGCTCGAATCTCTGCCAGTATCTGCTCCTCAGCAGCGATACGAGATTGCTCCTCATCAATCTACCGACAAGTGCATTCACCACGTAAAGCTACTAGCATTGTGTAATTGTTGACGGCAAGTTTGTGTACCTTTAAAAAATACTCATTGAGCCGCTCGCATTGCTCGCGCTCGTTTCGTAACAACTCTTCCAGCATAATTTGTTCGGCTGACATACTTTTTAAATCGCTGTCATGTTTCTCGACGGTTGCTGCGACCTCAGCAGCCATCTTGCTCTTCTTCTTGCGAAGTGCATCCTCTTTTTCTTGATGCTCTTGTGCCATTGTCACAGCTCGCTTCTCTAGCACAGACACTTGACTAAATATTCCTTTTATTTCTTCCGAATGCTGATCATATGCTTTAGCTTGTGCCTCCTTGACCTCTGCATCAATCATCGCCAATTCAAGTGAAGCATTCTGCCATATACACAGATAGTATATCAAACCTTAAGAAGCATAAACTTGTTTGCCTTGTACAACAAAATTTAATACCTCGTCGATCCTTTGCAATTCGGTGCGTAGCTTCTGCACCTGTGCATCAAGCAGTGCCACTTCTTCTTCTTTGGTTATCTTAAGCCCGTTAAGTTTCTCTCGAATCGCCGACCGTTCATCGTCCGCTTGCTTCAAACGGCTTTCAGCCGCAACCATTAGCTCCTTCTTGGACAATGCATCCTCTAGTGTCTTGTCTAAATTTGCACGTGTGAGATCCGTGAGCTCAGACAATGTTTTAACTAACATTTGCAAGTCCTTAGAGCGACCGTGTGCCGTTGTACCATTGTGGTAAAGCAGCTCCACAGCTACCGAATTTTCACGGAGGTCTCGACAGAGTGCTCTTGCCGTCATCCGAATCTGATTAGCAATTTCATCGCGCCGAGAATCCATAGCTTGACTAGCCTGCTTATGAAGGTGCTCCCATCGCCAATGCTCACGTAACAACTCGGCCGAGTTGAGGCATCGATTTTCGCGGAGTGAGTCTAGCAAAGAGCTTTGTGGCTCTAGCGGTACGTAAGTGAGGTAATTGAGGCGGTCTAAGAGATCACCCATGATTGCCATCATACGCTGTGATTCGACATTAGTTAACTTCTGCATGAATGCTTGTGGTAGTAACTAGTTCTGGGAATAGTCCTCATGAAAAGCCGCGGGGCTAAAAGCGATAGATTTAACTCGTAAGCTGAGCGAGGAACACACTATAAATACCCACAAGACACACTGGGTAGCACAGCTTAACAGGCATCAAGAGGCAAGCATATGTCCTCAAGACAAAGTGGGTAGCACTGATCTACAAATGAACGACGATGTACTCAAAGCGGGTAACATTGCCGTTTGGAAATAGAATGGGGATGCAATACAAAAGTGATCCCTAAGTGTCACGAGCAACAAGAGACCTTACTCGTAAAGTTCATAATCGAAATCATCGTCAGCCACGAAATACTGTACTAGCAGATAACGACTTCTGAAGCGAAAGCGGCTTTGGCTAACTTGTATTTTCTACGCTTAAAGGGCACAAAGTGACAGAGTGAGGAAGTCGAGGCCCCGTATTCATCACCATCACACTAAAATCGGAAAACTGAACAAAGAGTAGCGACAAGCTCATTCTTGAATAAAGCCAAATAAATAGTGCAATCATACTTGCACAAATAAAGAGACATTTTGCTTAGCGACATGTCCGTAGCGTTGTGCTATGAGGGTGATGAAAATTTTTGCAACGACTTCGACAGCGTTTGGTCGTTCGATCACATATTGCTTTGACCGTTACGGACTTTTCGAATATCTTTGACAAATAATACGACCATAGTCAAAAATCAGTCGGCACAAGTGGTTAAAAGTACATCTCTGGGGTTAGGATGAGTAGCATCAACAAATGTAGCTTTGACGCAGAGATATCAATTCTTCAACTGTATTCAAAGCAGCCATATAGTTAAAGCAGATCCCGAAAAAGCAAAAGCCTACCTTGATTAATTTACGCCACCTCGTCCATGATCTCCACCATCGACCTTTCATTAACGCACGTCACATTTCTCTTGCCTTAAAATTATCAAACACTCTCCTTTCACTCTTTCTAAGCCTTCTCCCCATTTCCTCGTAAAGCTTTGCCTTTTTCTGTAGCATCTCTGCCAACCTTTTTATCCACATGAAATATTTATATAGGGTAAACAGGACTAATCGCACAAGTACAATACTGAATCACAAAGTCTATTTCCGATCGATTAGTAAAGTATTTTGAGTGATGCTGCTGGGAGAGCCGGCACCAAAATACTTACTATAGCATCAACGAAAACCTCTTGCAATTACATGCGCAGGCTTTGCCCTAGAAGACACATCATCAAACGTCGTTTGCGATGCTTCCAACTATATTATCGGCTGCGCGCTGCTGCAACTTGATCAAATGGTTATGAGCTAATACTATGGTCTGGTCCAGATAGTTTTGGAATGCCGGACGGAACGTTTGCATTATAATCATGACCGCCATCAAATACGCACTGGTAAAGTTTTGTAAGCGTCTTCTAAAATGTAAGCTCATTGTGAGCCATACAGATCATGCATCGCTGAAAGATCGAATACTTTCTTGACAAACCAAGCGTGCGATAGTAACTTACTCAAAGCATACATCTAACAAAACAACTTCTCAGTCAAAGTAAATAAACCTTTTGTTCTCCTTTGAAAAAACCTAAACTTATTGCTTGCTGCTGTAGCAATTGGTAAAGCTAACATCGTGTCGAATCAAAATAGATTTTAATTACTAGCTCTAAATAGGAAGTGTCCAGTATAAATACCAACAAACTCGCCGAATTTCTTAAAATTGCTATTAAATGCTTGGAAATGATAGTAAAGTTGTTTATGAATATTGTAAGCACAATGACGAACCCGCTTAGATTCGAAAGAGGTGAGAATTCGCTCGCACAAAAAACACAAGTGTGGCGATACAGCTTTCAAGATTTACAGCTTGCCTGTTGAATGGAATGTGAGCTTGAAGTCTGATAAAAATATAAAGGGGTCCTCGTCTGCCTTGATGAATGTAGCCAGGAATAAGCTTGAAAGTGGCCATACATAATTGTTTTGCCAAATGTGCGGTGGGGCTGCCACAACAGGAACTGTGACTTCAGGTCTATAATCTTGGCTCTACATTGAGAGCCAATTTGGATCGCATATCGCTATTCTTAGTCTCTATATCCATAAATAGCTTTAGGTGATTCTCTACGTACATTCCGTTTACTTGAGCCGAGCACATACAAAAATGAGCGTTGTACACCCAGTGCTCGCGACCGACTAGCGAGCTTTTTGTATCTATCTATTATGAATTAAAATAATAGATTGAGCATGCCCACAAGTGTGCTCGCATTCCTTTAAAAAGAATTACGCATATACATTAAGCTTTCTCTATTTATTAATTTAATTGGTTTGATGACGAACTAAAACACTTTGGCCTCCGGGAAGGCAGTGACTGAATATGTGTTCTTAATTCTTAATGTTCAACTGGACATTTTCCTCGTTCTTCTTCTCGCCTTCTATTGCTTGAATGCTCTTAGTTGCTTGTAACAAAGTCACTAAAGTTTTGTAAAAACTAGCTTCAAAACCAAACATTTACTTCTTGTGTTTAATAATGTAGAACGGGTGATCTCAGCAAGCCCCTCATTTTTTTCCCTATCGTGCCGAGAGGATTTATAGCATGATTTAGACAAAATCCACGAGACGTAGCTTATTCCTTTGCGTTAAACGGTGCAAAGCCAATTAACGGATGACAGCCGTTGTTTAGTGCAAACAACAATCGAAAGCATGCTGCTCCGAAACCACGCTAGGCAAAACGTCTTGGACAGCGTAAATCGCTCATTCTGTCTGGCAATCGCTCTGCAGCTGATCCAGTTCTCGAACTACTTTAAAAACATAAAGTGGGAATATCGGCTTGAGTCAATTGACTTTGAAGTTGATGTTATTCACAGACTTTGTTAAAAAAAACTACAGCTTTTTGCTGCCATCGACCGTGTCAGACACAACTGGTAAGTATATATTTGACCTTAATACTCGGCAGGGTCTACATTACCCGTGTACCTGCCAAATTCTTTGACAGGAGCCCAAAGAGGCTGTTACTGGTATGCCAGCAGCTTAATGGCACTAGCAAGTTTGCCAAACATGCAGCTGTATTCGGCAAAATTCTAGCTCGTTGTCGCATTTTTATCATACGCACATACGCGTAGATCATACAGCTTTGGTCATGCCTAACAAATTCTATCTTTGGTCTTGACCATGATGGCCGCAAATTGGTGAATGGCAAGCCTCATTATAAACACGACAAATTAAATCCTTATAATAATAACGGCACCACTGACAAGCAGCGTAGCCTTGGATCAAACACACTGAGGTAATGGAGAGAGACCTAATTTGGAATATCCTGACTGATGTCGTCACTGAAGCCAGGAACGTGGTCAAAGTATGTCGAAGTAAGGCAACAAAATTTCGGTCTTGAACGGGGGCTCAGATGCTTCAGCTTGCTTACTAGACCAGATCAACAAACTACTCTCTCTTGAGCTTGCAGCAAGCCTACGCTCATGTTATCCTTTGCATACGCTGCAAAAAGATAAGTTGCTGTGGACGACGTCAAACCAAGCCACTATTTAATTTATCTGCTAAAAAAACCCGGCCGATTTACACGAGTTTTGATCTCAACCAAGATTGTCCGGAGTGTACTGTAACTAATCACCTTTAAAAAGTGCTTCTGCACCGAAGACGCAACTACCTGCGCTAGCATAAAGCTTTTTTGTGCGCACGCACTTGGGCACTGCTTGCAAGTGGAAAATGTTTACTTCACGTACGTCTTCCCGCAATCTTCACGACTATGCACAAAACTTTCATCAAAATATGTCTGAGATTTTGCTCTGTGGAGCCTAAACACTTCCGTTTAATGCATTTGAGAGTCCTTGAGATATAAGTAGCCACCTTCAGAAACAACCACTCTAAGTGCTCACCGAAACCAACGGTATTTTAGTCTCTCGCCGGAAAAGTAAAAAAAATCTTGTCTATACATTCCAATGCTTGACAAATTGTATATTCAGCAATGCTGTTTCGCGGCACAGTTTTGTTGAGAAACATCGCCTATAATAAGATGAGATTCCTTTGAATGTCGCGCCTCCACATTTCATTTGGCTTTCTGACACAATTTGACGTCGTGCAATACATAGGCTTTCATTCCTGAACTGTTCTTGTCTCGTAATTTGCACAAATTGTTGTGTCAATGGCGTCAGAGGGCCCCCTTTGGTACCCGCCACTTCTATGCTACGCAGGCTATAGCTTCTGAAATCAAGTCCAACCCGTGACGTCTACCTTGATCAGATGCCTAAAAATCGAAGGCGGACATCAATTGACGTTCCTACTTTGCCTTTAACTTTACCGGAGACCATCTTGATCAGGGTGTACAGCTAAGCGCCATTGTCATTTACTGACATGTCTGCCTTGCTCCCTTCCCATCCAGAAACAGAAGCTTTGCACTACTCAATGAAAGATAATCGTTGTTGTCTATTCCTTGACGAAAGTAACACCTCTAAGGAGTTTTTCGTGTCGTATTCGTATTAATACAGTTGGGCAACTACGCACCAACATCTACATTTACCCCTCCAAAGAGCTCTGCTTATCAGAGCCCCGCTGAGCGGAACTGTGCCGTCTGACATGCATGTATCAAAAGTACAGCAAACCACATTTAGTCAATCAAGTTTTGCCAACTCTGCTAACGATGAGCGATTTTTATGAAATATGTGCCACTCTCCGTGGCCACGTCCTTAGTGTATTGGTCTGAAGCCAGACATATCTTTCACGGCATGCAGCAAGCGCTGCCACACCAAGCGTTTCCCAGCGCGCTCCACGCATCGATCGAGTCTAGGCTTCGAGAATGTCAGCCAGGCCGTTTGCGCCACGCAGCTACAAGCCCCACTCGGTAGTTTACGTGCTACTCTGTAAATATATATATCACTTTCAGATGAGGTTGACTATGATGTCAGCGAATGCGCTTTCTACGAGCATTGCCTAGTCACCTCTCGCTTTGAAACCATATTTTCTGGCAGCATTAGTGTTCATATCTGACACGTCAGCCTATCAAATGATCCAATGCGCCAGTAACGCTTTGTTTTCTATTTGTTAGTCCCAAGGATCGACTTGAGGCAAAGTGGGTAACTTTGACCCTTGGATATCGCGGGTTTGTGGCATTCTCTCCATGATGGAATCATACGTCGCATTTAGGTCACTTACTTAACAGCGCTCAATGTTATCAAAGTCGAGGAACTTTACACCTACTTTCACCAGGATCCCACGTGATTTTTGTTCCTTCCGTTCAGCAAAGCGTGGCAAAGTCAGTTATACGTGCATGACGACTATCAGCACATATATGAGTACCTACGATAGAGGGGTATAATGAAAATTCTCTTATGCTCAAAAATCGTCCTTAGTTTACCAAAAATCTTCCGAATTACCTCATCATTCTGTAATTTAGGGTTGTAGAAATCATCGCGTTACAGATTCCTTCGTTTTGGGGCCAAGTCAAGTTGACTTTTGATTGTTCTCTGGCGATCAGCAAATTTTATTTTTCCCCCAGCAGGCTCCTTCGCGCCTACTCATTGTTGCCGTTTCTCCGCAGCATACTAGACAAAGATTGTTACTCGCTGAAGCTTGGCACGCTCGAAAAAGGAGCGAATTTGCCGGATATGGTTGGCGTCGCAGCATACAAAATTTGAGCAAATACCAATTTGCTGGCCCACAGCTCCGAGTTCGCCAATACCTCATAAGTATAGCTGGATTGGACAGTGCAACAAGCCTTACCTTTGTAAGCTTGCCTCGCCTGTACAATGCTTCGGCATCCAATGTCGATCTTCAGAGGTCAGGTGTACACGGATTACGTCCGTTTAGGCCGCTAATCCAAAGACGACGACTGCAAACTTCTCTGAATTAGCCAGAAGAGCTCTTGACTTTCAAACAAAGTCCACAAGCTAGTTCTTTTCGAGTGGCTCACAAAAAAGTGTGAAACGTATAATTAAGCGCCTAAAAGGCTTACGTTTCTGCTAAACCCAGATAGAAAATGCCGCCTCTGCTGAGGTTGCGTGCGTTAGTGCGACCGTCCGTCGCGCTTTGAGATGGCCAAACCCGTTTTCTTTCACTTTGTTTGTAGCAAAATGGATACTGTGTGAGTCTAGTATTTTTATTGCTACTGCGCTTACCGTGATTTTGGTTTAGGTAGGACATCCCTCAAAAAGCCGACGTTTTTGACTGGATTGACTTTGTCATGTTCTTTAGTAAGTGTTTCGACAGGGCGTTCTTGTAGTTGTCGAGTGTCTTTACTCGCGCGTAATTGCGTCAGACCTCGTGCAACCTAGTATCACAGTTAAGCAAGATTGTCAGCTTTGTCGAGGCAAGTGATCATACTTATAAATTCACAAAAAGGATAAGTCTTACGGACTCAAATCTAGATCGGCCCACGACCTCATCGGTCTGACTCCAAGTCTTAGGAATAGGACCTCATATAATTAACATTTCCGACTGAAAATTATATATTTCCAACTATGGCTAATATGCATAAGAAGACTGACTTGTATCACGCAATTAGTGTGACACATCAGTTTTTATATTGTAACACAACGTTTTATCGTGTCAAAGTTTACACGCTCATTTCCAATTAGCACTTACTTAGTCAGCAACTCGACAAGACTTATCTGTAGTAATCTTGGCTCTGTCGTTCTATTAACCGCAACGCGAATCTTTAAGCTTGTACACACAATGTAAACGCACAGATGCAATTTAAAGATATCTTTTAAAGATATACGAAGCAAAGGAGTACACTGACAACTTGCATATCTCTCTTATCGGCCGCTGGCTTGGCTTACAATCTTATCAACCTGATTTGCTCGCAAAATTACAACAAAAGTTCAAGTGTTCAAATATGTATGAGCAGAGGCAACTCTCTTTGGAATGATGAATTTAGAGATCGTTTATCACAATTTTTCGCAACAATAGTATTTTTTTCCTTCTTCGGTTTCTGTGCCTTCACATTATACGTCGTAAAATGAAAGTATTCAAACCGTCGCCGACCATTAATTACACCTTCGTCGCGGGAGCATACGCCTTCTTCACGGTGCTGTGCGCAGTGCTTTTAGTCTTACACTCTATCTCGCCGCAACTGGAGGGTTTCTACGTCGTGCTAGTTCCGTTCGTGCCCTGCTTTTTCTGGAGCCTCGTGATGCGCCACAAATGGCTGCAGCTGCCCAGCGAGGACGCGGACGAAGCCAAGGCCAAGTAGTTTGGAACACGGCCTGTTCATACACGAATTTTATTTATTAAGATTTGTGTCGGGTTTCCTTGAAGTTTTGGCTCGAGTTGTACATTTCTGTAATATCACGTAGCTTCAGCATTCAAAGAGGACAACACGTTGGTCCAGTGCTGAACTTCAGTTGACAACGTCAAGGAGTCACTTTGCATTTTGGATTCCGCCTGCACTCTCTCCACTAGTCGCATAAGCGTCAGCTTAAAGCTCTCCTTCCTTGTATTTTGTGCTTTATTGGCGAGTTCAGTTGCAGCATTCAAAACGACGCTTTTTGCGTGCAAGCAGTCAATATTATTGGCTGATGGAGGTTGGTCAGACTGCAGGATCGTCTCAAAAAGATTGTTGAGCTCAGCTTTGTGTCTCAGCAAAAGGGAAATCGGTGCCGATGCGACAATTTGTTGAAAAGCCAGTTGAGCTGCACAGTGTGACGACCACTGAACAGCGAGCAGATTCTGTAGGTCCACAAGTGAGCGCTGAAGCAACGACGGACCGTGTTTGTTGTACAGCTCATCAGTACACGCGAGTGATTCGAGATCTACTAAACATTTAAGCACACAAGACCCTCTGAGTAGCAAAAGCAAAAATAACTTCAGTCCTTGCAAAGGTTGATTGACAAGCAATATACGTACTTTATCACGGCTGCCGAGCAGTATGAAGTCGCAATCACCACGACACCAATGTCAAAAATTTGCGAGTAGCTTCGTTCCATTGATGCCAAGCGTCCGCGTTCCAGATAAAACGCAGTAATTGCATCACACCCTTTTCCTGCAAATTAAACAAAACGTGGGGGTACATAGACTCAAATCGGTTTTCGGTCTAGATCGTTGGCGAGTGTACGTACGCTCAAGCAGCTTTGTTAATTGCAAAAGTACTTGTCCCAAAGCCAATCTCACCGCACTACTTTCGAGATCAAGAATTGACGGTAATGCGATGATATCCAGGATCTCAGACACATGCGGGAGCACTGATTTGTCCAGCGAACCTTGTAACATACAATGCAAAACTTGTAATGCCACTGTTGGTTTTGAAACAGTAGAGGTACCACTTCCTGCAAGCGGGGCAACAACATCGGGATCCCCTCGAATGCGCGAAAGTAACAGCGGTAAGAAAGTTTTTGGAGCTGCGAAACGTCCGGTAAGGTCAGCGCACTCTCTCAGCTCAGGAAGTAAATTGTCATCACTACTCCAAGCCCGCAGCAGTGTATTAACTAACAAGTGCACGTCTACCGTAATGGTCTCTTCACAGTAAACGAGCACACACTTTAAAAGTCGCACTGCATGAGCGCGAGTGGCATCTTGCCAATTGGCGAGCTCACGTAAGATTGGATTTATAAATCGCCGAGCTCGACCCCGTACAAACAGCCGCGTGCCTAGTGACGGTCGACCAGCGGTAAATGGCATAGGCAACGGAGCGTGGTAGTTGTACGTCGGATTCTTGCCATCAACTCCATATTGCTTCATTTCGACCACCTCTTCTCCATGCTCACGTTCGTATCGCGAACCAAGAATTTCAAGTGTATGAAGTGCATCGTTTGAAATAGCGGAATTGTCATCGCTGACTGCGCTAAGTAAATATGGCAGCAAACGCGACTCATGATCGTAGCGGTCAGGGAGATTGATGATCCAGTCGCTTATCATTGCAAAAAAGGCACGACGCACCATTGGATTTCGATCTTGATCGAGTTTTGCAAAGTAGTTAAGCCGAACTTCGGCTGTGTAGAAGGAGGCTACAGGGATGACATTTTCATCGCGATGCCCAATTAGGTCGACGATGGCTTCAGTACCACTGCCTTTACACTTATCGACATTTGGACACGTCACTAATGCACGAATTGTTTCCACTACTACAACTCGCACACGCGCTACTCGATGAAGCAATAGTGGCATTAGAGCGCGTACTGCTGCGACACTAAAGTGCTTCATGACCGAGACCATGTGGTTGCTGATGCTCGCGAGAATTTGACAGCTTGTAATGTTAATCTCGTGAAAGTCATCGTGTATACCACTTATCAGGACCAGAAGTACGTCGAAAATGTACGCATGAAGAATCGATGACGCTCGATTTTCAAATGCACTTTGTAAGACCGTGTTGATCAGACTAAGCAGCAGTAGACGAATCTCTTCGGACGGTTCGTTGGGCTTGATTCGAGTGATCTGATTCTCCGCTACATAGACTCTACCACGCTTAAAAGCTTCATGCAAGAATGCATTGCGCGAAAAAACTTGGTTCTCTTCGTCGAACCCGTACTGGCTGTTGATGCGATTTGTGATCGCTGGCATCAGGTACGGCAAGTAGCGAAGCAAATCTTCCTCTTCGGCAATGCACTTAGTGGTGACTCGCATGCAAATTTCTCGCACTTTTTCCACTGGGTCATTAAATCGCTTAAACAACGGTTTGGCCATCTCGGCAAAGGCGTTTGATGCCACAGTCTGCTCCTTGTCGTTGTTGAGAAAGAGCATTTCCAATGCAATGGCTGCCTTCTTTCGCACACTGCGTTGCTCAGAAGCCAATTGATTAAGTATTCTCGGCAGCCTCAAGGCCTTCTCATTCTTGACACTTTTGGAATCATCGCGAGTGTATGCACCAGGCTTTAAATGCTCTGTCGAAGTGCGCACAGGCCGGCGGGTTGCGCAGTTTTTTTTTTTCGTGGTGGCAATTCCCGTGGTCAAGGACTTGCAAAGAAGTCGATCTACCTCCACACTACAAAATTTGTTCTCCGTCGTCATTTTCTGCCACAATGCGTCTACTCCACAAGTCTTCATCGCACCAGCGTATGTATTATCGAAAAGTTGCATATCTTAGAGGTCACAAGATCCAGTTAGTGAAGTTGCATATCTTAAAGGTCATAAGATCCAGTTAGTTAGAAGTTAATTAAGCCTGAATTCTTCTGGTCAGGCACTTATTAGGTGTCGTGTATTTATAAATAGTAAATGCTACTGCAAAAAGTGGACCAGCGAGTTATGTCAGGCCAACCTTTTAGTGATTTTATCATCAAATACACACGGTCAACATTTTGATGGAGGGCTTGTAACAGTGCCATGCTTGTAAAGGAAGAATTTTTGAAGCTTCCGAACCCATGCAGCACCTAAAATAATCTAATAAATGCGAATGGAAGTAATCAGCTTGGACGGTGTGCTTGCAGTTCAGTCTGAGTGTCTGTCTCAACTGAATGCCTGTGCATTTTTGCAACAGAGAAATCTCAAGCGTACATGTTTCCCTCGGTAGCCGTCATGGCATCTTACCTAACAAGCACATGCACTACACTCGTGATACTTACGCCAGCGGCGCGAAGCTCAGCATTAAATCCTTTTTATCGCCTTAAGAAATACTTTTAGCTCGCCCTTACCAATATTTGCATTATTTCCGTTCGCCTTGTCAAGACGTGCGAGGTTGGTTCGCTAATAAAGCTCTTAAGCTTTTTTTATATGTCGTCTAGTTATCGCGAGGATGTATAGGCCACAGAAATGTCAATTTTTGATCGGAGTCAGGAACTGTATTGACTTTCACGCATCGTAACAGTGTCCAAGAGTAACAATACATTTGGTGTATTTACAACGTGTATCGTATGGCTGTGACGGTATCAAAAGGAGTTATTTGCGGTATCACAGCTTAAACATATGAAGAGAAAGCTAATGCTTTTATATTATAATGGTTAGCACTCTGGACTTCAGACCCAGCGATACGGATAGTAATTCCGTACTAGTTCCATTCTGCATGTTACAAACCGTGGGGAGAGAAGTCGTGATGCTGATTGTGGTATATAGTGCAAGGATTTGTCATGGGGGCCATGATGGATAGGGTGATCTAGTGACGTAAAGATCGCCACTCTATGTTTAAAGCCGACGACCCAATTTTAAATCCCGGTAGAGCCTCACATGCCTCGCTCATGCAATTCACTTTTCGTTCCATGCATAGTACAGTAACGTTATTTTTTTGCCATGAAGGCGCCAGCTGTATTTTTCTGTAGTTTGCTTTGTAAAGAATCCTGTCAAGCATTTTATTGTAATCTGCATACATTATTTAAGTTGCTATCTAAGTGTTAGTGCTCTAAGTGCTTTGAGCTATCTTTACCCGCTAATATGCCATCGAATAATCGCGAAAATTTGAACCTGCATAAATGTCCCATTTTCAGCTTCTAGCCAAACGAGTATCGAAATCAAGGATTACATTGGCTTACACGCATCGTAACGATCTCCATGTGTTAACATACGATAGATATACATATAATGTGAATCGTATGATCGTTACGGTATCTGAAGGGGTGGTTTGCTTAAAGTACAGCTCAGGAAAAACGGAGCATTTCTAAGCTCTTATAGTGTAATGGTCAGCACTCTGGACTTTGAATCCAGCGATCCGGGTTCAAACCTCGGTAAAAGCTACATTCTGAGTGTGATCGAAGCGTAGTCGTGACATTTGTTGTTCTACGGTGGATAACTTTTACGGCTATTTGAAATACGGGTCATGGTATTTAGGGTGGTCTTATGGTGTAATGGCTAGCACTCTAGACTCTGAATCCATCGAACCGGGTTCAAATTCTGGTAGGACCTCAAATGCATCGCTCATGCTAATCACGATTCGTCCCGTCTCGCTGCGTACTACATCAACATTTATGTA
>RCHQ01000461.1:0-17998 GCA_003676415.1 Plasmopara muralis
AGCAGCAGCTCAACATTGCTACAAGACACCAAGCAAGCGCTAAGTGATCGATTTGAAACGACAGACATGGGCCAGCTCAAGTATTTCCTCGGCATGGAATCGATCAAGATTTAGAAGCTGGAGTGGTAATCGTGAGGTAGTCCAGGTTTGCGAGCAATATTCTGAAGAAGTTCAAAACGGATAACAGCAACCCCGTAAAGACGCCTCAAGAACCAGGTCTCAAGCTTACCAAGGGCATGTGCGTGTTGACGAAGATGCTGGCAAAGATACGCCTCGACCAGCGACTATATATCGGTAAGTACCGGTATCTGCAATCAGTTGATGACTGCTTGAAGGAGCGGGTTCAAGATGGGCAAAAGATTGGTTTTAGGATGGGAAGATGATTGCGCCCGGATGGTAAGTCGTTCTGATTGGCTTAGAGGTAGCATCTAGTTGCGAACTAAAGACCTTATAAATATATTTACTTTGCATTTTGCCATCTACAGATCAAGTTACCTTTCTTCATTAGGCTAAGAGCCCAAGCCCCACAGACTCTGCCTTCTTTGCCCCCGCCTCTGACACCGCCTTCGCTGTCACCATGGACGCCGCGCCGAGCCAAATTAACAAGTTCGACGGAACGAACTTCTATACGTGGAAGTTCAGGATCCGAATTGTTGAAAAAGGTTGAAGTGAGCACTAGTTGGCAAAATGCAAATTGAATATATTTATAAGGTCCTTAGTTCGCAACTACATGCTACCTCTAAGCCAATGATTTATCTAAGCCAATCAGAACGACTCACCATCCGGGCGCAATCAACTTTTTATCCGGGCGCAATCATCTTCCCATCCCAAAACCGATCTTTTGCCCATCTTGAATCCGCTCTTTTAAGCAGTCATCAAATGATTGCAGATACCGGTACTTACCGATATGTAGTCGCTGGTCGAGGCGTTTCATCACCAGCATCTTCGACAACACTCCCACTCGACTCGGCAACGAACGGCGACGCCTTGTATCCCAAGTTTAGAACGTAGAACATCGAACTACGCAGATGGAATTGGCTCCGTCATTATATCGGCCAACATGTCTTGCGTAGGGATGTACTCAAGGTTGACCTGGCCGTCCTCAACCTTTTCTCGCACAAAGTGGTAGCGAATGTCGATATGTTTTGTGCGCTTGTGAAATTCTGGATTCTTGGCCAACGCAATAGAACCTTGATTGTCCTCAAATATCTTGACAGACTCATCGGGAGTCATCTCATCAAGCTCGCACAGAAATAGCTTGAGCCAAACCGCTTCTTGAGTGGCTTCTGATAAAGCCATATACTCCGCCTCTGTTGAGGAAAGCGCCACACATCGTTGCTTCTTACTTCACCAGCTGATGCATCCATTGTTCAGTGTAAACACATACCCGCTTGTACTTCGGCGAGACTCGATGTCTCCAGCCCAGTCTGCATCCGAATACCCAAGTAGCTTAGCCGGACCGCAACTTGAAAACTGGAGTCCATGCGTTTCCGTTGCTTTTAAATATCGCAGAACGCGCTTGAGAGCTAGCCAATGCTTCGGACACGGATCAGCAGCAAATTGGCTTAGAACTCCCACAGTCGCAGCAAGGTCTGGTCGTGTTGCAGCCATAAGGTACATTATGCCGCCAACACAACTTCGATAAGGCACAATCTTCATCGTACCTTCATGCTTGCAGCCACCTTCACACATGTTCTTTGTCAGCTTGAGCCCAGCTTCTTGAGGCGTCTTGACAGGCTTGCTATCTTGCATGCCAAACTTGCTCAGAATCGACTTGAGAATCTTGGTTCGCCGCATCGTGATTTGGCCGAATATTTGGTCTTGACCAATTTCCATACCGAGCAAATACTTTAGCTCACTAGGATCGGTCATTTCAAACCGGTCGCTTAGCGCACGCTTGGTGGAGACTAGGAGCAAGTTGTTGCTGCTTGCTACAATGAGATCGTCTACGTACAGCACAACAACCGCCATATTGTCATCAACGCGCTTGTTGTACACACAGTGATCGGACTCACACTTGCTGAAACTCATCTTGATCATAAAGTCGTCGATGGTTTGGTTCCACATGCGCGGTGATTGCTAAAGATCGTACAACGAACGCTTCAGCTTACATACATGACCTTGTTTGTTTTCGCTGACATATCCTTCAGGCTGCTGCATATAAATTTCTTCATCCAGAACTCCGTTTAAGAAAGCAGTCTTCACGTCCATCTGATGCAGCGTCAAACCGTACTTGGCAGCCATGCTCAACGCGATGCGAATTGAAGTAAACTTCGCCACAGGCGCAAATGTCTCCTCATAATCGACTCCAAACTTTTGTGAAAATCCCTTTGCAACGAGTCGCGCCTTGAACCGTTCGATAATTCCGTCTTGGTTTTCCTTGACTCGAAACCCCCATATGCAGCCGATCGCTTTGCGTCCCTTAGGCAGAGGAACAACATCCCAAGTCTTGTTCTTGTGGAGTAACTCTAGCTCCGAATCGCATGCAGCTTTCCATTGGCCCGCGTCACTGGATTCCATCGCCGACTTAAACGTTGTCGGCATTTTTCCCACTGAATACACGACGTGGGCGGCTTCGTAGCTCTCTTCGCGAATTGTAGCAAGAGCCGACATTTCTTCGAGTGTCGAGCGTTGGTATTTGGGCACATGACGCTTGGGCTGCGGAACCTCAGTCGCCTTTTCCAAAGATTGAGTACGAGTGTGCCGCTTGCATCCCAATTCGAAGTCCGTATTTGCGTCGTATGTCTCAGTCTGCTCTGGCTCAGACTCGTTCTCGTCGTCTGTCGATATTCCTTCATCCTCATCATGAATCTCGACAATAGTACTTTTATTTTTGAAGGTCGTTTTCCCACTGTCGAAAGTATCTTCCTTGAACTGAGCATCACGACTCATGACGAATCGACCAGTCGACAATTCTTCAAAACGATACGTCTTTTGGTGCTCCGAATAGCCCAAAAATCGACACAATATGGCTTTTGCATCCAGTTTCGAGCGCTTTTCTTTCGGAACATGCACGAACGCGTGACAACCAAATACTTTCAAGTTAGCTAATAGCGGTTTCTTGGCTGTTCAAAGCTCGAAAGGTGACGTTTGGTGCTCGATAGCACGCGATGGACACCGATTTCGAAGAAACATTGCCGTCATAACTGCTTCTCCCCAGTAATGTTTGGCGAGGCCCGCGTGCTCCAACATGCACTTTGCGCATTCCACAAGCGTCCGATTCATACGCTTCGCAACTCCGTTCAGCTGTGGTGTGTACGGCGGCGTATACTTGAGCACAATTCCATTATCCGAGAAAAACTTGGCCATTTTCGCGGATGCATACTAGCCACCGTTGTCACTGCGAAGAGATTTTACGCGTTTGTCGGCCTGCTTTACTGCGAATGCCACAAAATTGGCGAACTTGTTCACGACTTCTGACTTGCTCTTGATCAGGTAGACGACGCAATATCTGGACTTGTCGTCGATGAACGTCACGAAGTAGCGCTTGCCACTAAACGTTGAGGTCTGCATGGGGCCGCACACATCGCTGTGTATAACCTCTAAAAGCTCATTCGCTCAATCCGTCGACATCGATTGGAACCGTACACGAGTCTGCTTACCCAGTGCACAGCCATCACAAATCTCCCACTTGTTCACAGACGTCATGTCGATACCAATCGCAAGATTCTTCCTCACGATTGCGTTCAGTCTGTCATGACCAATATGACTAAGTCGAAGATGCCACAAATATGAGGCGACCTCGTTGCATGTCAAAGACTTGACCGTATTTGCTTCTTCCCGAGCAACTAGAGTCATGTGCAGCCGAAACAGTCCTTTTCCTTCGCGCGCACCGATTTTCTACTTGACACCTTTTTGTTTCGGCAAAGCATCCTTCCTTGTCGAATACAACAGGCCCGACGTCATTGGTGAAGCGACCAACTGAAAACAAATTTCTCGACAACTTGGGAATGAGCCACACATTTGTCAACACACCCTTCTTTATTCCGTGCGACGTCATCATAGCCATCACAGCCATCACAATGTCACCGCTGCCAATAGCTTGTACGACGCCGTCGTCTGCCAGATGTACGTCGATAGGGGGAAAAGTCTTGTAGCTCCTCATGAACTTCTTGGAGCTTGTCATATGCTGAGTCGCCCCCGAGTCGACCAGCCATACATCATTCGGCTTGACAAAGCCACTGCTACCGCCGACCCGAGAAAAGATAGTCACCAGAATTTTCAATCTGTGCGACGTTTGCCCGCTGCGATCGATATCGCTCAGCATCATTCTGGACTCGCGAGGGGCAATCTGCAATCCAGTGTCCTTGTTTACCGCAATTATGGCAAACACCAGTCTTCTTCATCGGTCGTCCTTTGCGCTTCGCATCCTTCTTCATGAACGCTTGGCCAGACGCAGCTCCATCGCCGCTCTGCTCCTTGCGCTTCATATCTTCATGGAGAAGTCGAGACGTCACCAGCTCCCAAGTCAAAGTATCTGCACGAGATTCCAATGCCGTAATGAGAAACTGGTACGAGTCACTAAGACTCCCAAGAAGCGTGATAACCAAGTCGTCCTCGCTCACCGGGGCGCCTACCGCGTCAAGCTGCTCAGCCAACATCTTAAGCTTGTTGATGTGCTCTAGCACACCGTCGCCACCCTCCATCATCGTCGTGAAGTACCTGCGACGAAGGAAGAGCTTGTTCGCCAGGCTCCTCTTCTCGAAGTGTCCCTCCAATCTTAACCATGCATCATACGCGTCTTTGGCTGAGCGAACCAGCGGCAGCTGCGAGTCTTCCATCGCAATACAGATTATCGCCAGCGCTTTCCGAGACTTCCTCTTGTAAGTCGACTGGTCCATCGCATTCGTGCAGTGCTCCAGCTTGATCTCACCACTTGCAACTTCCCACAAGTCCCTCTCCTCCAGCACCATCTGCCTCTTGAACTTCCAGGTGTGAAAGTTGGTGCCGTCGAACTTGTTGATTCGACTTGGCACAGACGCGTCCATGGTGGCGAAGGCAGAGTCAGAGAAGGGGGAGGCAGAGTCGGCGGGGCTTGGGCTCATAACCTGTTGAAAAAGGTCGAAGTGAGCACTAGTTGGCAAAATGCAAAGTAAATATATTTATAAGGTCCTTAGTTCGCAACTACATGCTACCTTTAAGCCAATGATTTATCTAAGCCAATCAGAACGACTCACCATCCGGGCGCAGTCATCTTCTTATCCGGGCGCAATCATCTTCCCATCTTGAATCCGCTCTTTTAAGCAGTCATCAAATGATTGCAGATACCGGTACTTACCGATATGTAGTCGCTTTTCGAGGCGTTTCATCACTAGCATCTTCGACAACACGAATGGTGTTGGAGGAGTGCGACCTCTGGGAGGTTGCGATGGGGAGATAAAGCTTGAGCAGCTGAGTATCTCGATGGACCAGTCGACCTTAAAGCGTAAGGCTCGAAAGGCGCTGGCGATAATCTGTATTGCGATGGAAGACTCGCAGCTGCCGCTGGTTCGCTCAGCCAAAGACGCGTATGATGCATGGTTAAGATTGGAGGGACACTTCGAGAAGAGGAGCCTGGCGAACAAGCTCTTCCTTCGTCGCAGGTACTTCACGACGATGATGGAGGGTGGCGACGGTGTGCTAGAGCACATCAACAAGCTTAAGATGTTGGCTGAGCAGCTTGACGCGGTGGGCGCCCCGCTGAGTGAGGACGACCTGGTAATCACGCTTCTTGGAAGTCTGTGTGATCCGTACCAGTTCCTCATCACGGCGCTGGGGTCGCGCTCTGACACGCTGACATGGGAGCTTGTGACGTCGCGTCTATTACACGAAGAGATGAAACGCAAGGAACAATGTGGCGGCGTCGATGGAGCCGCGCTTGGGCAAGGACAAGCGTTTATGACGTCGGACAACGGATGGTGCAAGGGACGTCAAGCGACTGCTAAGGCCAGCAGTGCGTGCCATTATTGTGAGGAATACGGGCATTGGATTGCCGAGTGCCCCGTGAGAATTCGTGAGAGCGCAGATCGGAACGGCCGGCACAGCGTGCAAATATCGCGCAGAGTGAAGTCGACTCTGGTGACTTTCTCTTCTCGGTTGGTGGAAACTCAAGCACCACCAAGTCGAGTTGCGTATGGCTGGTTGACTCGGGTGCAACGCAGCACATGACTTTTTTTAAAGAATTCATGAAAAATTACAAGGATATTTCTCCGGTGGACGTACATCTCGCAGACGACGGTGTTGGTTAAGCGATCGGGACTGGCGACATTGTTACCTCTATGAAGACGGTCCACGGAATTAAAAAGGGCATGCTTCGTAGAGTATGGCATATTCCAAAGCTATCGCGCAACCTTTTCTCCGTTGGGCGTTTCACAAAGGATGTTGGACCAGTCACGTTCGAAACCGATGGCTGTTTTGCTCAGGCAGAGGAAATGCAGTGAAAGCTTGGAGCTCGCGAGGGCAAGGAGCTATTAAAACTGTGTATGACGCCTGTCAGCACTGACGAAGCCAATGGGACAAGCTCGTCGGGATTTCATGGGGACACCACTTCGTACCTCTGGCACCTTCGACTTGGGTACATTGGACATAGTGATCTTGAAACTATCGTCAAGAGAAACTATGGTGTTGGCATTGACCTTGCTCCCGTTAAACAATGGGAGCTGTGTGATGGTTGTGCGCTTGGCAAACAAACGCGAGTGAGTTTTATGCCAAAGTCGCCTCATCATGCAAAGAAACTGTTGGAAGTAATTCATAGTGATGTGTGTGAACCTATGCATTCGACGGCTTTTAGCGGCAAGCGGTATTTTGTCACTTTCACAGGCGAGTACTCGCACTTTACAGCGGTAATTTTTGCTGCAAAACAAGTCTGAAGTTGCCGGCAAATTTGCCGAGTTTGTTGCATTTGCCGAAACTCAGACTGGCAAAGTTGTCAAAGCACTTCGCTGCGATAACGGTGGTAATTACACATTGGGGGACATGACAAATTCTGCAAGCGACGTGGTATCGAGCAGAAGTTCACGCCACCTTATACACCACATCTTAATTGAGTGGCCGAACGCATGAATCGGACACTGGTGGAATGTGCAAGATGTATGATTAAGCACGCCGGACTACTAAGGACGTATTGGGGTGAGGCTTTTATGACCTCCGCTTTCCTTCGCAATCGTTGCCCGACGCGAGGTATTGCTATAGATAAATCGCCATACCAAGTTTGGACGAAAAGAAGACCTGTGCTGACGAATTTGAAGGTTTTCGGATGCCATGCTTTTGTTACAAATCCGAAGGAAAAGTGCAGAAACTTTGACGCCCGATCAGTATGCTGTCGATTTCTCGGCTACTCGGAGCATGAGAAAGCGTATCGTTTTGAAGAAATAGAGAGTGGTCGTGTGCTAGTTAGTCGTGACGCAAAGTTTATGGAAGATACTTTCGACAGTGGGAGGAGTGACGGTCGCTACAATGAAACTGTTGTTCAAGATGATGATGAAGCGACTGATCAGAAATCTTCAGAGCATGACCAAATGGATTGCGAAGCCAAGGAATCTGCACAGGAAGAAGAGGTTGAGCCTGGCAGTAAGCGGCACCAACGGAGTCAATCGCTCGAAAACGCAACTGAAGTGCCAAGGTCTAAATGACAAAGTCGATTTCAGTCACTTGAAAAAAGGTCAGCCACAGCGCAAGACTTTAAGGCTGCGTACGTCGTGAATTCAGTGGGGAAGTTGCCGACCACCTTCAAGTTGGCGATGGAATCCAACGACGCAGCTAAATGGAACGAGGCATGCGATTCGGAAATGGATTCGCTACAAAAGAACAAGACATGGACACTCGTACCCCTCCCAAAAGGACGCAAGGCAATCGGCAATTGATGGGAGTTTCGTGTCAAGGAGAATCAAGCCGGCGAAGTCGAGCGATACAAAGCGCGTTTGGTGGCCAAAGGTTTTTCACAGAAGTTTGACATTGACTATGAAGAAACGTTTGCGCCTGTAGCCAAGTTTACGTCGATCCGGATTTTGCTCAGTCTGGCTACCAAGTATGGACTTGCGGTTCACCAGATGGATGTCAAAACTGTTGTCGAAGATGCTGGCGAAGAAACGCCTCGAACAGCGACTACATATCGGTAAGTACCGGTATCTGCAATCAGTTGATGACTACTTAAAGGAGCGGGTTCAAGATGGGCAAAAGATCGGTTTTGGGATGGGAAGATGATTGCGCCCGGATGGTGAGTCGTTTTGATTGGCTTAGATATTTCATTGGCTTAGAGGTAGCATGTAGTTGCGAACTAAGGACCTTATAGATATAATCACTTTGCATTTTGCCATCTTCAGCTCAAGTGACCTTATTCAACAGGTTATGAGCCCAAGCCCCGCAGACTCTGCCTTCTTCGTCCCCGCCTCAGACACCGCCTTCGCCGCCACCATGGATGCCATGCCGAGCCGGATCAACAAATTCGACGGAGCGAACTTCCATACGTGGAAGTTCAAGATGCGAATGGTGTTGGAGGAGCGCGACCTCTAGGATGCTGCGAGCGGGAAGATGAAGCTTGAACAGCTGAGTAACCCGATGGACCAGTCGACCTTTAAGCGTAAGGCTTGAAAGGCGCTGGCGATAATCTCTCTTGCGATGGAGGACTCGCAGCTACCGCTGGTTCGCTCGGCCAAGGATGCGTACGATGCGCGGTCAAGGTTGGAGGGACACTTCGAGAAGAGGAGCCAGGCGAACAAGCTCTTCCTTCGTCGCAGGTTCCTCACGACGATGATGAAGGATGGCGACGGTGTGCTCGAGCACATCAACAAGCTCAAGACGCTTGCAGAGCAGCTGGACGCGGTGGGCGCCCCGGTGAGTGAGGACGATCTGGAAATCACGCTTCTTGGAAGTCTGAGTGATTCGTACCAGTTCCTCATCACGGCGCTGGAGTCGCGTTCTGACACGCTGACATGGGAGCTTGTCACGTCGCGCCTATTGCATGAAGAGATGAAACGTAAGGAGCAGAGCGGCGACGGAGCTGTGTCTGGTCGTTTATATTACGAGACAACAAGCGCAAAGGACGACCGGTGAAGAAGACCGGTGCGTGCCATAATTGCGGCAAACAAGGGCATTGGATGGCAGAGTGCCCACTGCGAGCGAGCAATGACTTTGAGAGACATCGGTCGCAGCATGCGAACTTTGCTAACGGAGACGACAGTGGTGACTACTTGTTTTCGGTTGGCGATTGTGATGGCTCTGTCAAGTCAAGTGATATTTGGCTTGTCGACTCAGGAGCGACGCAGCACATGTCGAATTCGAAAAGGTTCATGAGGAACTACAAGGTCTTCACTCCGGTGGACGTGCATCTAGCAGACAATGGTGTCGTGCAAGCAATCGGCAGTGGAGATGTCGTTATGTCCATGAAGACATCAAATGGAGTGAAAAAGGGTGTGCTCACGAATGTGTGGCATATTCCGAAGTTGTCTCCCAGTTTGTTTTCGGTTGGTCGATTCACCAAGGACGTTGGTCCTGTAAAGTTCGACAATGACGGATGCTTCGTGGAGACAAAGGGATCGAAATGGAAAACTGGTGCTCCTGAAAAGAAGTGTACAACCTTCATATCATTCCTGTTGCTCCTAAGGAAGTGTGTTTGGCCAAGCTGTTTGGCTGCAAGAGGGACACCAATTCGTACCTCTGGCACCTACGGCTTGGTCTATCGGATTCGAAGGACTTGACGCAATTGTCAAAAAGAAACTTGCCACCGGCATTGCGTTGACATCGGTGAGCAAGTGGGAGTTTTGTGACGGGCGTGCGCTAGGAAAACAAACTCGTGTGCTCTTTCAGACATCTCCGCTTGATCGAGCAAAAGACGTCCTTGAAGTTGTGCATAGTGACGTGTGCGGTCCGATGCAAACGTCAACGTTCAGTGGAAAGCGCTTTTTTGTTACGTTCATCGATGACAAGTCACGTTTCTGCGTTGTCAACTTAATCAAGTCCAAGTCTGAAGTTGTAGACAAGTTTGCCGAGTTTGTTGCCTTTGCTGAAAAGTAGACTGGCAAGCGAGTCAAAACTCTTCGAAGTGACAACGGCGGCGAGTACACGTCGGGTAAGATGACCAAGTTTTACACGGATCGAGATATTGTGCTCAAGTTTTCACCACCGTACACTCCTCAGTTAAATGGAGTCGCTGAGCGCATGATTCGAACATTGGTTGAGTGTGCAAGATGTGTGATGGAGCATGCTAGAATGTCCAAAAGCTTTTGGGGTGAAGCAGTAATGACCGCAACGTTCTTCCGTAATCGGTGTCCTACTCGTGCAGCTGGATTAAAGAAGTCACCACACGAGCTTTGGACGACGAAGAAACCGCTTTTGGCTAACCTCAAAGTGTTCGGATGTCATGCGTATGTCCACGTTCCAATGGAGAGGCGTTGCAAACTTGACGCAAAAGCCATCTTATGTCGATTTTTGGGCTATTCGGAGCAAGCAAAGACATAAAGGTTTGCAGAAATTTCGACCGGGCGCATTCTATTGAGTCGCGATGCACGGTTTAAAGAGGATGTTTTCGACAAAGAAAGGCACAACTACAACAAGATCGTTGAGCTGGTCGATGAAGAAAACGACAGTGTCACTGATGACGATGCAGAATCAAGCACCGAAAATGGCCATGAAGAGTCAAAGATGGATGATGATCAGGTGCCAGAACGCGACGTGGATTACGATTCCGGGTCTAAAAAGCTTACAAGAAATCAGTCGCTTGAAAAGGTGACAGAAAAATTCCGAGATCCAAGCGACACGCGCCGTTTTACCAGCGGTTGACGCTTGAAGTATTGTCAGCCTCCGCAATCGGCAATGAAAACGAAGGCTTTGAAGCAGCACACGTCATGTATTTAGTGGGAGAAACGCCGACGACTTACAAGTCGGCAATGGAATCCGATGACGCGTGCAAGTGGAAGGAGGCCTGCAATTCCGAAATTGACTCTCTGACAAAGAGCAAGACATAAGATACTGTTACGCTGCCGGAGGGACGGAAAGCGATCGGCTGTCGCTGGGTCTTTCGTGTAAAGGGGAACCAAGACGGGGACATTGAACGGCTTAAGGCACGGCTGGTTGCAAAAGGTTTCTCGCAGAAGTATGGTGTGAATTACGAAGAGACTTTTGCACCTGTAGCCAAGTTTACGTCAATTCGCATTGTGTTAAGCCTGGCTGCCAAATATGACCTCAAGCTCCACCAAATGGACGTCAAAACCGCGTTTCTTAATGGTACTCTGGACGAAGGCATCTACATGCAACAACCGGATGGATTTGCTGACCCAAGTCGACCAGAGTATGCGTGCAAGCTCAAGCGTTTGCTCTATGGTTTGAAGCAGTCACCACGGATGTGAAAACGAACTATTGACGATTTCATGATCAAGATGGGATTTACCAAGAGCAAGTCAGATCACTGCGTGTACAGCAAACGCAGTGACGAGTCAATGATTTTTGTGGTGCTCTGCGTTGACGACTTGATTATTGCGAGCAGTGACGACATCTTGCTTCCAACAACAAAGCAAGCGCTAAGCGAATGATTCGAGATGACAGACCTCGGCGAGCTAAAGTTCTTTCTCGGAATGGAGATCAATCAAGATAGCGCTAAAGGTCAAGTAACGATGCGGCAAACCAAGTTCCTCAAGTCGATTTTGCTTAAGTTTGGAATGCAAGATTGCAAGCCAGTAAGGACTCCTCAAGATCCAGGATTGAAGCTGACAATGAACATGTGCAATGACGAATGCAAGCACAAATACACAATGAAAAACGTGCCGTATCGAAGTGCTGTCGGTGGCATCATGTACTTGACGGTTGCTACTCGTCCGGATCTTGCAGCAGCAGTGGGAGTGCTGAGCCAATTCGCAGCCGATCCATGCCCGACACACTGGCAAGCTTTAAAGCGCGTACTCCGATACTTGAATGCCACCCAGACGCATGGACTCGTGTTCTCCCGAAATGGTGCTTCAGCTATTCAAGGATTTTCAGATGCTGAATGGGCAGGAGACATTGAGTCGCGTCGCAGCACAAGTGGTTACGTCTTTGTCATGAACAAGGGATGTATCAGGTGGAGAAGCAAAAAGCAGCGCACGGTAGCACTCTCGTCAACTGAGGCAGAGTATATGGCCCTTTCGGAAGTAGCTCAAGAAGCTGTATGGCTAAGAGTATCCTTGTGCGAGCTTAAATAAATTGATGACGATGAGCCTATCAAGATTTTTGAAGATAACTAAGGCTCAATCGCACTGGCCAAGAATCCGGAATTTCATAAGTGCACCAAGCATATCGATATTCGGTACCACTTTGTGCGTGAGAGATTTGAAGACGGTCAAGTGTTGTTAGAGCTTTGTCCTACTCAAGACATGCTGGCCGACATCATGACCAAGCCTATTGTTGCTGCGCAATACACTTCACTTCGGTGTCGACTTGGTATTCAAGGTGCTGAAGCTGTCGGGTCGAGTGGGAGTGTTGATTATGTTGTCGAAGATGCTGGCGAAGAAACGCCTAGGCCAGCGACTGCATATCGGTAAGTACCGTTATCTGCAATCAGTTGATGACTGCTTAGAGGAGCGAGTTCAAGATGGGCAAAAGATCGACTTTGGAATGGGAAGATAATTGCGCCCGGATGGTAAGTCGTTCTGATTGGCTTAGATTAATCGTTGGCTTAAAGGTAGCATGTAGTTGCGAACTAAGGACCTTATAAATATATTCACTTTGCATTCTACCATCTAGTGCTCGCTTCGACCTTACATTAGGTTATGAGCCCAAGCCCTGCAACCTCTGCCCCCGACTACGACTCCGCCTTCGCAATGGACATCTCTGCCTCCATTCAAATCAACAAATTCGACGGAGCCAACTTCCACACATGGAAGTTCAAGATGCAGGTGGTGCTCGAGGAACGCGACTTGTGGGAGGTCGTTTTCGGGGAAGACAAGCTTGAGCACTGCCTCATCACGCTGGACCAAGCCGCGTTTAAGAGAAAATCCAGCAAGGCCATGGCGATCATCTGTCTCGCGATGAAAGATTCGCAACTGCCTTTGGTCCGGTTGGCAGATGGTGCGCATGATGCATGATCGCGTCTGACGTCGCATTTCGAGAAGAGGAGTTTGGCCAACAAGCTCTTTCTTCGTCGACGCTTCTTCACGACAATGATGAGTGAGGTGATGATGTGTTGGGGCACATTAACAAGATCAAGACGCTGGCGGAACAGCTCGATGCGATGGGCGCTCCGGTCAGCGAAGACGACTTAGTCATCACGCTTCTGGATAGTTTGAATGACTCGTTCGCGTTCCTGATTACGGCATTGGATTTTCGATCAGATTCGCTAACGTGGGAGCTCGTAACGTCTCGACTTCTACACGAGGACATGAAGCGCAAGGAACAAGGTAGTGACGTCGATGGAGCGACACACATGCCAGGTCAAGCGTTTATGTCAAGCGACAACGGACGGCGTAAAAGTCGTCAACCACCGATGAAGGCCGACAGCGCCTGTCATTATTGCGGTACAAGCGGGCATTGGATTGCCAAGTGTCCTGTAAGGATCCGCGAAAATGCGGAGTGGCAGCGATCGGAGCGTGCAAAATCGCGGAGCTTGGAGAAGGTGCTGGCGATTTCCTATTTTCGGCTGGTGGAGACACGAGCGTCGCCAAGAACAGCTGCGTGTGGCTGGTTGACTCGGGTGCAACGCAGCACATGACGTACTCCAAAAAGTACATGCAAAACTACAAGGTTATTTCCCCAGTGGACGTGCATCTTCCTGACGACGGGGTCGTTCAAGCAGCTGGTACGGGTGACATTGTCATGACTATGACAACTCCACGTGAGATGAAGAAAGGTTTGCTTACGAACGTGTGGCATACCCTCAAGCTTTCGCGCAATTTTTTTCCGTCGGCCGTTTCACTAAGGATGTCAGCCCCGTAATGTTCGAGAGCGATGGATGCTACGCGCAAGCAAAGGGCTTTCGTTGGAAACTTGGCTCCCGAGAAGGCAAAGGACTGTTCAAGTTGTGCATGAGGCCAACTATGACGCACGAGGCAAATGTGACAAGGTCGTCGGGATGCCACGGGGACACCACTTCGTACCTCTGGCACCTTCGACTTGGTCACATTGGCCATGCTGGCGTATATGCCATCTTAAGAAAAGGCTATGGCACTGGAATCGACTTGATTTCGATGAGCCAGTGGGAGCTTTGCAACGGTTGCCCGCTCGGTAAACGGACAAGGGTAAGCTTTATGAAATCATCTTCAAGTCGCGCCAAAAAAGTGCTGGACGTCATTCACAGTGACGTATGTGGGCCGATGCAAACACCAACATTCGGCGGCAAGCGCTATTTCGTCACATCTATCGACGAAAAATCGCATTTTTGCGTCCTTTATCTGCTGAAAAGCAAATCTGAGGTGACCGACAAGTTTGTCAAATTCGTTGCATTGGCCGAAACGCAGACAAACAAGCGTGTCAAGACACTTCGATGTGACAATGGTGGCGAATATACTTCTGGTTCGATGACCAAGTTCTGTGCAAAACGTGGCATTATTCAAAAAATTACGCCTCCGTACACTTCTCAGCTGAATTGGGGTAGCCGAACGGATGAACCGTACGCTTGTGGAATGCGCCCGCTGCATTATGGAACATGCCGGCTTATCCAAGTCATACTGGGGTGAAGCAGTGATGACAGCTACATCTCTTCGGAATCGGTGTCCAACGCGTGCTGTAAATCACGACAAGTCACCGCACCAAGTTTGGACAGGCAAGAAACCACTGCTAGTGAATCTCAAGGTATTCGGCTGCCACGCGTACGTTCAAGTTCCAAAAGAAAAGCGGTCCAAATTGGACGCTTGATCGGTACGCTGTCGTTTTCTCGGATATTCAGAGCATAAAAAAGGCATACCGTTTTCAAGAAGTGGATAGCGGTCGTTTGTTAATTAGCCGCGATGCACAATTTATGGAGGACGTCTTCGATGGTGGAAGACAGAAGTCTAAGAGTGAAGTTGTCGTTCAAGATGATGAAGTAAGTGATGATTCTTCGCAGCCCGATGACATCGACTACGAAAAGGATGCGACGACTCAAGACAATGGGTTTATGCCAGGCAGCAGGCGCCATCAACGAACTCAGTCGCTAGAGCAAGCTGCAGAGATCCCATGACCCAAGCGCTTCAGCCGGTATCAGGCGCTGGATGAAATGTCTGCGATGGCAAAAGACTTTGAGGCTGCTTTCATCGTTGATTCAGTGGGAGAAATGCCGACCACGTACATGTCGGCGATGAAATCAAGCGAAGCAGCCAAGTGGAAAGAAGCCTGCAGATCGGAAATGGAGTCTCTTCGAAAGAGCAATACCTGGACGCTTGTGCCGCTGCCCCAAGGTCGTAAGCCAATTGGCAGTAGATGGATGTTTCGAGTCAAGATAAATCAGGCTAACCAAATCGAGCGGTACAAGGCGCGTCTGGTGGCAAAAGGTTTTTCACAAAAACATGGCATAGACTTCGAGGAGACATTTGCGCCCATTGTTAAGTTTACTTCAATCCGGATTCTGCTCAGTTTGGCGGCTAAGTACAGTCTCATCGTTCATCAAATGGATGTGAAAACGGCTTTCCTCAATGGTCTGCTTGATGAGGACATCTACATGGTGCAGCCAGATGGATTCAGCAACGACAATCACCCGGACTATGTGTGCAAGCTTCAGCGATCATTGTATGGACTCAAGCAATCGCCTCGAATGTGGAACAAGACAATCGACGATTTCATGCTTGGACTGGACTTCAAGAAGTGCGAGTCAGACCACTGCATTTATATGAAGCGTGACAGTCAAGATATGATTTTTGTGGCGCTTTACGTTGACGACTTGATTCTCGCAAGCAGCAGCGACAAGATGCTCCAAGACATCAAGCGAGCGCTCAGCAAACGTTTTGAAATGACCGACATGGGAAAGCTCAGCTACTTTCTTGGAATAGAGATTATGCAAGACACCAAAAGCGGGACAGTCACGATGCAACAGACCAAGTTTACAACCGACATCCTTCAGAAATTCAAGATGGACAACAGCAAGCCCGTACGAACGCCACAAGATCCAGGCCTCAAGCTGACCAAGTCAATGTGTGAAGATGATATCAAGCACGACGTGACAATGGCGGGTGTGCCGTACCGAAACGCTGTGGGCTGCCTTATGTATCTTGTGGTCGGCACACGTCCGGACCTTGAAGCAGCAGTGGGAGTGCTTAGCCAGTTTGCTGCGGACCCGTGCCCAACACATTGGTAAGCTCTCAAAAGGGTCTTTCGTTACATCCGAGGCAAAAAGACGCACGGTAACGAATTTCAAGCAAACTTCGATAAAGGTCTCCAAGGATACTCGGATGCGGACTGGGCCGGGGATACCGGATCAAGACGAAGTACAAATGGCTATGCATTCATGATGAGCGAAGGGTGTGTCAGCTGGAAAAGCAAGAAACAGCGGACGGTTGCACTTTCATCGACGGAAGCCGAATACATGGCGCTTTTAGAGGCTAAACAAGAAATAGTGTGGCTTAAGACTTTTCGGCGTGAGCTCGGCGAAATAAGGAGCGACGATGCGATCAAGATTTATGAAGACAACCAAGGCTCGATCGCGCTGGCCAAGAATACAGAGTTTCACAAGCGCACCAAGCACATCGACATTCGGTACCACTTTGTGCGCAAGAAGGTTTAGGTCAATCATGTGGTGCTCGAGTTTTGTCCGACTCAAGATATGCTGGCCGACATCATGACAAAGTCTATTTCAGCTACGCAATTCTGCAAACTTCGGAGCATGCTCGGTATTCAAGCACAAAAGGCTGTCGAGTCGAGTGGAAGTGTTGTCGAAGATGCTGTGAAAGTAACGCCTCGACCAGCGACTGCATATCGGTAAAGTACCGGTATCTGCAATTAGTTGATGACTGACTGAAAGAGCGGGTTCAAGATGCGGTTGTGGGATGGGAAGATGATTGCGCCCGGATGGTAAGTCGTTCTGATTGGCTTACATAAATCATTGGCTTAGAGGTAGCATGTAGTTGCGAGCAAAGGACCTTATAAATATATTTACTTTGCATTTTGCCATCTTCAGCTCAAGTGTCCTTATTCAACACTTTTGTGCTTGAATGCCGAGCCTGCTTCGAAGCATAGCATATTGGGGAGCAGGAATCGGCTCGGTCATGTGGTCGGCCAGCTTGTCGAATGTTGAAATGTACTCGAGCAAAACTTGCCGTCTTCAACCTTTTCACGAACAAAGTGATAGCGGATATCGATATGCTTGGCACGCTTGTGAAACTCCAGATTCTTGGCCAACGCAATCTATCCTTGATTATCTTCGAATATCTTGACTGTTTCATCAGGTGCCATTTCCCGATTTAGCACAGAAATTTTTTGAGCCAAACTGCTTCTTGGGTAGATTCGGAAAGCGCCATGTATTCCGCCTCCGTTGATCACAGCGCAACTGTTCTCTGTATCTTGCTTCGCCAGTAAATGCATCCTCCGTTCATCATGAATGCATATCCGCTTGTACCCTTGCTTGAGCCAAGATCTCCAGCCCATTCCGCATCCGAATAGTTTTGAAGTCCTATGTTGCTGTCCGCTCGAAATTCGATGCCATAAGTTTGCGTGCCTTGAACGTATCAAAATACTCTCTTGAGTGCCTGCCAATGAGTCGGGCACGGATCCGCCGAGAATTGACTTAATGTTCCAATGGCTGCTGCAAGATCCGGGCCTGTGCTGACCATCAAAAGCATCAAACAGCCGACCGCATTTCGGTAGGGAACATTTGCCATGGTTTCGTGATGTTTACACTTTCCTTCTCACATGCCCTTGGTAAGCTTGAGACCTGGTTCTTGAGGCGTCTTTACGGGGTTGCTGTTATCCTTTTTGATCTTCTTCAGAATATTGCTCGCAAACCTGGACTGCCTCACGATCACCACTCCAGCTTCTAAATCTTGATCGATCCCATGCCGAGAAAATACTTAAGCTGGCCCATGTCTGTCGTTTCAAATCGATCACTTAGCGCTTGCTTGGTGTCTTGTAGCAATGTTGAGCTGCTGCT
>RCHQ01000462.1:0-17670 GCA_003676415.1 Plasmopara muralis
ATTCAACGAGACATGCTTCTTCTTGCTCACAGTCAAGGAGATACGACTTTCCAACTTTTGTACCCGACGCAACTGCTTTATTCTTGTTCCAGATGACGCATGACGAACGCAAAAATTCCACACTCATTCTGCGCTCTGCCAGCTTGCCAACTTGCCAACTGACAGCAACCTTCTGTCGAGTCCGGAAATGAGCAGAATTTCAACCATACGAATGCCCATTCTGTCCAAACCAATCAGCGTCACCGTGCCGGCTCCTTTGACGAGCAACTTCTACCCGTCTGCAATCGTAACTTTGATGCTAGCTTCTAGGCCCTTGTAGTCAAACAAGTCCTTCCTGTGAGGGGTCATGAGGGAAGTTGCTCCACTGTCATTCAGTCATCCTGATGACTTCCCTTCACCAACAGCAAAACCGTGTTGTCGCTGTTGAATCTCTTACCGGCCGGGCAGTTCCGCTTCATGTGTCCAAACTGGTCACATTTGAAGCACTTGCCCTTGAATCCGCCGTTATTTGTGGAGGACCACCCTTTCGTCCATTGTCCCATCCACATTTGATTCTTCTAGCCTTTCCATTTACGCAAAACGCTTTCTTCGTAGCTTCTTTCCTCTGCAGCTTCTCTGATTCTTTGAGCAGCTTCTCCCTGACTTCAATCAACGGAATATCTCTCGCATTTTCCACAATCGACGAAATCAAGTCATACTCCGAAGGTAGACTGCTGAGAAGTACCACCAGCTGGCTTGAATAATCAATTTGCTCTCCCGTAGTCTGTAGTCTCAGTACTAGCTCGTCAAAAGAGTCTTGATGCTCTGCCATGCTTGTTCCACTTTCCATCTTAAACTCGTGTAGTCGACAAGTCATAACCACACGATTGTGGGGGTTTCCAACGCCTCCATAGCGCGCGTAGCCGACCGAATCTTGGTCTTGGACTGGATCTCAACGCCTTGAGTAATGATGCCTAGCGCCTTGGCATCGTTTATAAGCCACGCCTCCGTGACGTCTTTCTCTTTTTTGACGGCAATGATGTGTCCCTGGAGACCCTTCCGCGCCAGGGTCATCCTCATGTTGAAATCCCAGTGGTAATAGTTTCCACTTCCTAGGAGGATATCGGTGCGCTTGTTCATAGTGGGCGAGAACGTTGCTTGAGAAGGAAGGCTTGTTGCGGCTGTTAGCCAGTTGAGTAGAAAGGAAAAACCGAAGTGACTATGTTTATCTAGACCAATGAATGGCTACCATATGTAATTACTAACTGTGACGTACTTGTAAATACTGTGACGCCATCCGCCTGTTCAACATGCATTCAGCGGTGTAATTTTAACAAGCACAAAGGTTGCTCATGCGGAAAAATCCCTTAGGATGCACTGGTTAGTATGTGCGCTGAGGCACCTTAATCAAACACCGATGAACTTCGTTCACGCTTAAAAATGCGTCCACGCATTAGTGGGCATATCGTCCTTCAATGTAATTTGGCCAAGACACTCTCGATAAAATCTCTTTTCAAAGCACAATTCTTCGATATAAGGGAGATGGACTTAAGATACAACCGTTATGTGAATGTTTGTCTCATTCGCATAAAGGAAGCGTTTTTGCTGCCATCTTGAAAGCTATACTGGTATTTGGAATTGTTTTCGGTTGAGAGCGACATCGATACTTTCTACAAGGTATTGTAACCTCCACCATTTCATTGCTTGGAAACGTAATCAAGCGATCTTGACCTTGGAGCGTCACCAATATCCTTTACAGAATATTAAAGTTCAGACCGAATTATCTTACGGAATGCTGGTAGTATGAGAAGAAGTCACACCGATATAGTTAATTATCGGGATGCCGAAGATATGCATACGAAAATTTATAAAAAAAGCTATTCTACTCTTCATAGAAAGAGTGGATCATTTTTCTTTATTAAATAATTCAATATGCGCAATCATGCTATCAACCTCAAAGTCACTCGCTGGCCGCAGCTCACAATGCTATTACTCGTCACACAGCGTGATGTGCATGTACACAGCTGCAATAAGCTCTTGAAATGTGTCGACTGAACAATCTAAATTAATACCCCGATCACGTATAACGAATACCACTTAGATACTTCACTTTTGACGTAAACTGTAGAAATTTTTTTGTATACGAAGCAGTGCCAACGTCAATAGCTTGTGCATAGAACTGCGAATCGGTGTCACGTGTAAATTCAACTTAAATTTTATCTGCTCTTTTTTTACCGGTCTGTACATAAGTTCCTTTTGCGCGTCCTCAACGTCTCTGACTCTGATTTGATAGTAATTTCATCACCATCCTTTTTGTGTTGCTTTAAATATATCAGAGTTTGGATTCTGTGGGTGAAATGTATGACGACCAAGATTTATCAAGGAGTTTCACGGCAAAAATGTAATATACGATTAAAAAAAATGTGGTATTGCATTCTTCTTCATCTATCATTTCGAATTTGATGTATCTACACTCCTTTAATTGTGCAATTTTGACTTATTTGTGTCTTCCATTGCTGGGATTTGTGAATCGACGGTTTTTGGTAGAAAATCGATTTTTCAGTCAAGGGTGCTATTTACGACTAGTAGACCGGAATTATCGGAGCTTTCGTTCGTGCGAATTATCGCATAAGATTATCCTATGCATTGACGACCCTCTTTGCACTACAATCGTAACTTTTTCCAGCTCAGGGACTGGCACCCACCTTACCAGTCAAGGATGTATACATTGTTGAAGTATAGAGTTTGGCTGGTATTTTTGCTGATCGTGAGCTTTCAAAATATTAAAATTAATACAATGCCCATCGGCACCGTAATTTTCGTGCCCAGAGATCATACACACAAACCACTTTCCGAAAATCAGCTAGTGTCTTGTCTTATGATCCTCTATAACCATTCGATAAAGCGACGAACGGGCATAAGCCAAAGTAAACTATTCTCCTGGCTTATGTTTCGCCTAGAAACTATAGTTCCGAAAGAAAAATGATTTTAAGATTGGCTTGTGAACCAGAATGTGCGCACTCGATTTCTATCCTCGAAGCCTGCCTGCACAAGTGTAGTGCTTGTAGCAGAATTCGACGCGTCGAAGACGACACAGAATTGTCTTTTTTATCCGGCAAGGCTTGGGTCGGAATAAAACGAAGTCTAATGTCATATATACTAAATGCGTTAAAAAAGGGCATATGACTCGTTCCTGCCATTAAGGGTATCACAAGGATTGCCTTCATGACTGTAGAGAATTGCTGGCAAAAGTCGCGCCACGTAGTCTGGAAAATGCAGGCCATTACAGGTAAAATACGCTAAGAGATTAGGCTTAATATATTATAACGAAGTGCCGTTGATGCAAATTCTAACAGCTTTTAAGCGAGGAGCAAGTGGATGTGGGCTACGCAAGTGCACAAGCGAAAATTATTATAATCTTGATAGACTTCGGGCATCACAAATCTCACGCTTCGGCGATCAGTTCAAACAGGCTGACCGATACACTGAGCGAGAGCAACATGATTTAATTTGTTCTGGTACGATGGACCAATGAAAATGCTACAAACGTCCGTGCGGTTCAAACAGACGCAGCTGTGAAATCAAGATTGGGTTAACGTTAATTATGACATTTATTTGTTATAGCCCATACGAGTTCACTACGTGCCCACCTTGCCGCCGTCGACTCGCTCTTATGTGTGGGACTTGACCCACAAGTGGCCGAACTGCCTGAAGCCACAGCTGCCGCTGCCCAAAGTTTTTGTCTTAACCTCATCGAGCAGACGCACCACGTTGCAGCTACTTACAAGCGCAACTCTGCGTTCTTGGAGGCCTTTGACGCTGAGGCGTCATTCGAGCGGCATCTACCAGTATTTTGGTACACACCAAATATGCACAGTATAAAAGCTTAAAGTTTCAACTAGTAACGATGTCTGGCATTATTGAAATTAGCGAGAGAGATAGCTCTGCAACATAGCTATAAGCGAATCGTGGTATTAAATGTCCATCAATGGGCGCGCTGCAATTGGCTAGATCGGGCCATTCTGTGGCCGTAAAGCTAATCTAAGACAAACGTGCTCTTTGATGTCATAAGAAAAAACGGCAAGAGACTCTATGTAAAGTTTTGTGAAGATTTTTTTTCAGCCACCAATATCTTATTTCCTGTTCTAAGCAACTCACGCAAGTTAGTTTGGTTTTGCATTTTGGTCATGAACAGATAAAATCCACATTCTCCATATCGGCACGAGCGCCAACTATTAGCCCATCACCAAGATTCTCTGTGATGCAAAGAAGGCACGTCGTGAGTTAAACGTACAGGCCGCCTTTGTGCATAACAAGAAAGATGATACTTCTATTACTTTAAGACGACTTTCAGAGCCGCTGTGCACGAAGATGGAAGCAAAACGTTTTGGCGAGAATCGCAAAAGAGACGCTTCACAGCACAACGATGCCGCCAAAGTTAAACTATTGTTTGACTCGGCCAAGGCGAAACTTTACTTTGCAAATACTTCAAAAGTTGAGGCCGTATTTCAGAGGACTGCGCTGACGTTGTATATACTTTTCATCATCATGGTCACCAAAATTGACATGACCACACTTCACGCCGCTTAGACTAAGAGCACGGGGATTACGAGAAAAAATAATCCGAAAGTTTTTTTTAACCTCTGCGAAAGAAGTGTTCACGGAAGAGTGTTGTTGCTGTAACGACCTCTAATTGGGTGATGTAGTGACCTCTAATTGGGTGATGTAACGACCTCTAATTGGGTGTCCCACAGTATGTGTCAACTTGACATACAAGAGTATTAGTCATATTCTAGAACATCGAGACAGAAGAACACGTGGCAACGAGTAAGTTAGAGCAGAAAGTTTGCTTTGTTTATATGAATTTACTTTCCATTTTGCACTGCAACGATCAAATTGTTAAAAAATTATCGTAGGCGTTGGGCAAACAATGACGAAGATTAAGCTCTGCAGTGACGAGCGTCTGGAAGGCATTCGTGCCTAAGGCGAAACCGAGCAATGATACATTCCACGGCTCGGAGAGGAAATGTAAAGTGATTATGCTTGCCACAAACGAGCACGTTACTTCGAGCTGCAGATTGCAAACATTATTAACCAAAAATACAGGCGCATTGGTCACACCAAGCTCATCAATGCAGACACAATGGCATATGAACCCGACAAGATTAATAAACAGTCAGACAACTTTGTAGTCTGTCCAGCTCCTGCTGGACAGCATCTTAGGGGGTATGCGGGCGCTCTTGGCTAGAAGTTGATGCGCTCAAGCCTATATGGACACCGGTTCCAACATCCTAGTCTGTGGCCACGCCTACTCGTCAGCTTTCTCGAACCCAACATGACCAGGCTTAGTACAAATTTCAGCCGCCATTCATTTTTCATATGGTCATTATTTCGTTCAATTTTAAAAATAGAGTAAACAAATAAAAGGAGTCTTGATCTATCTCAGAACTGTGGTTTGAATTTCTGGCTCGCAATCGAAAGTTTATGCGAGAAGAATATCTAGAGGCTTATTGCGTTGCATTTACGAGGTTCTACGAGCGAATTAAGCAGAGTGAAGCTATTTGACCAAGCACTCGATCGCAAAAAAATGTTGTTTTTTGCTCTTCTTTTCTATCAAAGCTATGCTTCCAACTGTCGAATTCCAAAGCATGAGGTACCGAGAGCTTAGCGCCTTGTATTTTCTAGATAGAACTTTCTTCGTTTTCATTAGGGATGTCGTCTGTCGTTGAATAATGCTTACCGATCATCGTTTCAATATCACCAGCTCGGTCCAGCTGTACCCAATGAACCTACTGAGCTAATACCTATGCGGTGTCGCCTTTTAAAAAGCTATAATGTCTGATGACGTGCCACCTTCTTTTTGGTGATAAAGTTGACGTGCCTAATGCGTGTATGGCCATGCTCCTGTCCAATTCGCACCTTCCACGCAACAGCGTCACTGTCATCGACCAGATTGAAGTCATCCACTTGTTCTGCGACATGCCGTGCGAAGGTTAAACGAAGACGCCGAAACAAATCACGCCTTCACTATGACCGCTAAAAGAGTCTACTCGTTGTCCAAAACCGACAATCTTTAAGTCTTTGTGTGGCTGTCTCATCATACATCGAGTATGACTTGATCAGTTGAACACCTGTTTCAACAGCAGCAGCATCAACAGCAGCAAGCGCAACAGTACCAAGTACGAGGTTCATTGGAGTCGATCGGGTCGTCAGAAGAGGTAATTAATTTATCGAGGCAAGAAAAGAAGGAACTTTGCGGGATATATAGGTTTCGTGAAGTGCAATGTTGAGCTGTTTGTCCGTGTTGTAGCGGTTCTTCACCCAGACAGTAAGTCCAGTTTTATCAACTGATCCAAACTTCAATCCCATTCACAAAAGCCATCGACATATTCCATAAGTCCTACATTGTTGGTCTACGCACGCTCAACAACGATTAAAATGCTGCATTTTTAGGTCCAAAATCAATGACTAGCAGCGTTAGCATACAAAAAACATACTTTCGGATTTTTGCACTGGTCTCTATCCTCATTTAGTAGTAATACCTAAAGCGTAGCGGTAAGCAATACTTAAGGCATAGCGTAAGCAACGCTTTTCTCAGTCATCAAAGTTGCTCACAGGTACAAAATTGCCATGCAGATGATTCTGCAAGACCATAATAATATCTTGCAAAACTATAATTTCCCGCCAATAAATAGTTAAATTAGGGGATGCTAGGGAGCCGCTAACCATCCCTTTTAATTTTTCTTAGTGTCCACCACACCACTTTGACGAGACGATCGGTAAAGCGTGGACCTCGCGAACGTGTTCGACGCAGAGTAGGTATTATCGCGCGATCATCGCCTTAAATGTCGGATGCAAATGCTTATATTGCTCGCTGTACAGAAAAGCTCATCGCCGTGAGCTCGATACGTTTACAGCAACGGCAAAGATGGAAGCTACAACAAACAATGGTGCGTCTGCAAGTCACTAATGTTTAGGCTTGACAATTATTGTCTAAGTTTGGCTATCGTGCGAATATACCGTTTCCTCCGCGCGAGACGACATCGAAGCCTTGAAAGAGTGCATTGCATAAGTCTGCGCAGAAGAAAAAAGAGCATGTAACAGCTGCAATACACCAACGTCGGGATTCTTTTCACGAGGAAAGAGATAAGTTTCGGCGCGACGAAAGCCACAAGCTTTCCCGAGATCAGTGAAGAAAGAGAATACGGGCTAATTACCGCCAGTGTGGGCAACGCCCTCACCGACCTCTTTAAGGTGCGTATGTGAGCTGCATTTATATAATTAAATGCTCATTGAGGTCTATTGCGTCAGGTCTGTCCTCACGTATTGCGTCGGTAGAATTACGCTACATGCAATTTGATCAATTTTTGGCAAAGAAAGTTGTTGATTTGGACCAGTTTCGCAAACTTAGCTGGGGTAGTATTCCTACAAAATATTGACCTACAATCTGGCGGCTGATATTGGTATGTGGGATACTTGCTAAAAAATATGTACTTTTTTCGCGATTTACTGAACTAAGTTATGATTTTTTGCGGTGTAGAGATGTATACCGTCAAGAAAGGATCGGTGAGAGACGATGTTGTAGCAAAAGCGTTAAAGGACGTAGAACTACTGCAACGATAATATTACATTGAAAATTCGCAATGCAAAAAACCATGCAAATCTGCACGTATGAAAGCTGATAATTTGCGACAGAAGATCATTGTTCTAAAAAGCTGGTATACATTATTAAGATTGGCACGAACGAGCAAACAATCATCTTGTAGTATTATTAGGTGAATCCGGATGCTGTAAGTCGACTCAGATCTCTGCGATCTTACATAACGTTTAAATTCAATAGCCTTTGCTATAGCCAATCAGAGATCATTAGGGGTACTGCATAAGGGGGGGGACTGGTTAGCGGCTCCCTGAGTCAAAACCTAAGAACGCACAACGTACCATTATCATTCAATTCCGAGTGATATCAATTCTTAGACTGTTGAGAAGACTTGTGCATCACAGGCAAGGAATCTTCTCCCAAAGGCATAATTCGACTTATACATAAGCACGTTTCCCTTCAAACCCTCACTATAATGTCCAGTGGCGATTTTTTGCTCGCCTTCGAGTGAGTCGCTTTCACAATTCATTTTCCTATCTAAAGGCTTTTAATACTACTAAAAAATCACGCTTAGAACTTAGGGAGTTAATTTAAACTTTGCTAACTTCTTGATGTGTTACATAACAACTAGAGCTGATATAATCATCGTTGTTGCTTCAAAAAACATTGGAAATGTTTGCACCTTATTAATGAGACTCTCAAAGACGATTCGAGCTTTTTGAACGTTAGATCTATAAATACATGAAGTAATCATTACTCGAGAATCTCTCGTTCATCTTCCCTATCAATCTAATGCAAATGTAAATGCGACGGACCGCGACGGCGATGCCCACTTCACGTAAGCTGCATCGAGGATACTTGCTGATCGTGCACACGTCCCTTGCTCACAAGAGGTGCCTTTTTTAATGCGAATCGACTTACAGATCACTTTACACATATTGCAGCTCACAATGGGGCCGTGAAGACGCTTTAATTGTTGTTTGGGTACGCTTTAGTATTCAATATTTTAGTTTTAAGCTTAGGCAGATTATAAGCTTCTACTTTGTGCCATACTTCGTGATAGCCATCTGTAAAGTTCATTTTTTCTGCACTGAAGATTTTTCTGCTAGGCCGATTGGAAGCAAAGATGATCTGGAATGTGTGATCTATGGCTGACACCCAAAAGCTTGGTACGATGAACACTAAGCATATTTCAGTACTGTAATGAAAAGCTAGGTAGAGGTATTAATCTTGGACATTTCTGATGACTCGATGTACTTTCACGTTATTTGTATTACAGGCAGCTTGTCGTCGGCTGCGTTTTGGTCCAATCCGATGACAATGACCGAGTCACGATGCATCGATCCCCCCTACACGCCAACGAAATCCTTGTAATGAGCTTCGCGCTCTTGATTTAGAGTGCACCTTCTGGACAAGCCGCTTCTCATTATATACACTAAGCCTCTTCGCTGATACCAGGGACAAAATAGCTGTTATCTCCGAGAGAATTCATTGGTAGACTTCGTTATCTTCAGCGTTTCTATAGCAGAGCGAAAAAAAAAATCGCTCCGTTTGATTCTTTCCCGCAGCGCCCGGTTTTTGGCTATAGACAGTACTTTACCTGACGAAAATGGCAATTGAGATCTCAATTTTTTTGCACACTCTTCATGTCATGAGACGCAAGCTTGACCGGCATTACCACTTCGTGACAAAATCACTGCAGAGTATCATGTCAACAAAACTTGGTGTGGCTTAAATAACATTTAGCTGATGTGTTCTTTGCCATAAATTAGCACCGTCTCAACTGACAATGAGCAGAGCATCGAGCTTATCGATGTCGTCCAAACGCCGCTGTTCATTATCTTATAAGCGATGGATCTTGTTGAAGCCACTTTTATCCAGCTCCTTTAGCGTGACTTTAGCAAGGCACCCAATAAGGAGATTGCGAAAATGGCGAGACAAGTGAACCGCGCGATGGCATCGGATGGTGAAGCCTACTTGTTTTGTATTTAGCCGTAAAAGTATCCATCTCGACATTTAGCAAATAAACTGCCTGGTATCGCACATGTCTTTTCCGTTGTGGAGATGTCGCATCACGTACGTCAAAATTTGCGGTAATTGGGCGGCGAAGGGAAGCGCGACTCACACGAGTGTCAGCGTTCGTGATTACAAGCAGCGCTATCTACAAACTTGAAGTCAAACCTTATTTGTAAGGGGAGATAAGACCAAGGACACGATTCAAACAGTCCGGAGTCCTCCAAGAATGACAGCGGATGCAGGTAGCAGTGTGGACTGCTGCAAAAACTTTCGTGGCACCATCGCACGATTTTGACTGGCTTTTCTTGATCCAAGAATCTATCAAAGTGTGAGCCATCTCACTCGTTGCGGCTCTCTTTCATCCTGACAGAATATTGGAACTTCGTGTCGACAGATATATTGCCTGACGTTCCCACCAACTATATAAATCGCACAGAATGTCTTGGGTTTTGTTGAAATTACACCGCTGAATGCATGTTGAACAGGCAGATGGCGTTACAGTATTCACAAGTACGTCACAGATAGTAATTACATAATGGTAGCCGCTCATTGGTCTAGAAAAATATATTCACTTCGATTTTTCCTTCTTCTCAACAGGTGAACAGCCGCAACAAGCCTATCCTCACAAGCAACGTCCTCGCCCACTATGGCTAACAAGCACACCGATGTCAACCTCGGAAGTGGTAACTATTACCACCGGGAGTTCAACATGGAGATGACTCTTGCGCGGAAGGGTCTTTTGGGACACATCATGACCGTCAAGGAAGAGCTGGATGTCATGAAGGCGTGGCTGTATAATGATACCAAGGCGTTAGGCAATATTGCTCAAGGCGAAAAGATCCAGCACCAGATAAAAATTCGGTCGGCTACAAGCACCATGGAGGCGTAGGAAGACCCTCCGCGATTTCTACAAACGCTCGACTCTTCACAATCGTGTGGTGATGACTCGTCGACTACACGAGTTCAAGATGGAAAGTGGAACAAGCATGGCAGAGCATCTGGACTCTTTCGACGAGCTAGTAGTGGGACTACAGACTACGGGAGAGCAAATTGATGAATCACGCCAGCTGGTACTTCTCAGCAGTCTACCTTCGGAGTATGACTTGATCTCATCGATTGTGGAAAATGCGAGGGATATTTCGTTGATTGAAGTCAAGGAGAAGCTGCTCAAAGAATCAGAGAAGCTGCAGAGGAATGAAGCTACGGAGAAAGCGTTTCGCGTAAATGGAAATGCTTGAAGATTCAAAGGTGGACGGGACAATGGATGAAAAGGTGGTCCTCCACGCAATAACGGCGGATTCAAGAGTAAGTGTTTAAACTGAGACCAGTTTGGACACATGAAGCGGAACTGCCCGGCCGGTAAAAGATTCAATAGCGACGACACAGTGTTTGCTTTTGGTGAAGGGAAGTCATCAGGATGACTAATTGACAGTGGAGCAACTTCCCACATGACCCCTCACAGGAAGGACTTGGTTGATTACAAGGGCCTAGAAGCTAGCTTTAAAGTTACGATTGCAGACAGGAAGAAGTTGTTCGTCAAAGGAGCCGGCACGGTGAGTTTGACTGGTTTGGACGGTATGGACATTAGCATGGATGAAGTTCTGCAAATTTCCGGACTCGACCGAAGGCTGCTGTCAGTTGGCAAGCTGCAGACGGTGATATGAATGTGGAGTTTTCGTGTTCGTTATGAGTCATCTGGAACAAGAATCAAGCAATTGCATCGGGTACAAAAGTTGGAAAGTCGTATTTCCTTGTCTGTGAGCAAGAAGAAGCATGTCTTGTTGAATATTCCGGGGCTGACGATTGGTAAGAGCTTTGGCATGCCCGCATGAGGCACCCCAGCAAGGATGCGCTGATCAGGAAACAGCAATTAACTAATTGTATCCCAGTTATCAAGCAAAAAGGGGAAACATTGTGTGCCGAGTGTTTGAAGGGCAAGCAGACGGTCACGGTGTACCCGTCTCGTTCGATGACAAAGACGACACGTGTGTTGGAGCGTTTTCACACCAATGCCATGGGGCCAATGAGTACTTTCTCGAAAGGTGGTGCCCAGTACTTTCTTACGTTGGTGGATGGTTTTTCACAATATATTGTGCTTTTTCTGATCAAGAGCAAGAGTGAAGTGGCTGGCAAATTCAAGGATTTCTTGACGTTATACGAAATTCAGTGGGGTGGACGACTAAGGTGTTTGCGATCCGACAACGGAACCAAGTTTGTAGACAAGAAAATGGCTGGAATATGTCAAGAGAACGGCATTGTACACCAGCGCTCCATTCCATACAGCCCGCAGCAGAACGGAGTGGCGGAGCGTATGATCAGAACTATCATGGAGAAAGCCCGCAGCTTGTTACACTACACGAGCGTTTCGATGGAATAGTGGGCGGAAGCGATGAACACAGCAATTAATTTAATCAATCGCACAAGCAATACGGTCCACCTTCGACATCACGCCGTACGAGCTAGCTCTCAAGATGAAGCCTCGAATAATTCACGTGCGCGCATTTGGTTCGCAAGGCTACGCTCATATTGACGATGTGAAACGGACCAAACTGAACCCCAAGAGCTTCAAGTGTATCTTTTTCGGCTATGCAGAGAACATCAAGGGCTATCGCGTGTTTGACTTGGAGAATGCCAAAATTAAAGTGACCCGCTCTGTAAAGTTGAATGAGCGTAAGGCAGGCACCTTTACGACACGCAAGAGCTCAAGCCGGAACCAATTATTCGAGTAATGAAGGATGGTGATGAAGTCAGTGTCCAGCATCAACTGGATCGACAGCCAGCTCCGGACGATCCCATGGGAGCTGTCGAAGAGACAGTCGCAGATATAGAAATTGATGATGTGGATCTTACACCAAGCGCCGTTGTCCAGCGCCTAATGCCTTCTGATAACCCTGTACGAAACGGACTTGAGCTTGCGAAGTATCATCGACCGTCCCAAGTGCAATAAGATGATCGTTTGGATTTTCGGCCTGAAGTGGAGCGAACAAGAATAAAACGTAAGTCGGTGCTAATACTAAGAAACGGCTTCGATCGTAAAGAGTCGACAGAAGGCAGTGAGGGCCCACCAACTCCGAAGCGTGCTAAGATTGACGAAGATGGACTAATTGTGGTAGCCGTCTTGCCTACGCCGTGAGTTTTGACGATGATTCAGACGCACCGACTACGTATGTTCAAGCAATTGTAAGAGACGATGCAATAAAATGGCGTGAAGCCATGGATGCTGAGCTTCGCTCTCATGAAGAGAATAAAACGTGGAAATTGGATCCACGAGAAAAAGATTGGACGCACAAATGAATCACGATGGGTATTTGCCAAAAAGCGTGATCTGAAAGGCGCAATCGTGCGATACAAGGCACGACTAGTCACTAAAGTTTTCAAGCAGAAGTATGGCGCCGACTTTTTCGAGACTTATTCGCCAGTTGCCAACATGATTTTTACTCAAATAATTCTCGCAGTATGTGCTGAATTTTACCATCAAATGGAACAGCTGGACGTCCATACGGCATTTCTCAATAGCGTGTTGACGGACAACGTTTTTTTGGAAGTTCCGCTTGGTGTCGACAATACATATGCCAGCTAAACAAGGCTATTTACGGACTGAAGCATTCAGCGAGTGCCTAGAACAATTCAATACATCGTGTCTTCGTCCGGAATGGCTTCGAAAGTAGCGGGGCAGATCAATGTGTTTTTGCCAAGAGCACTAAAAGAGGTTTTGCTTACGTTGGACTATATGTGGATGACATGATAAACGCAGCAAGAACCAGCAAAGAACTGAATCAAGTAAAGGGAGTACTCAAGAATGCTTTCAAGATGAAGGAGCTGCGTAAGGCTGAATTTATTTTGGGTATGTAAATTGATCACGACAGGTCTGCTGGAACATTGATGATCAAACAGACTCGCTACATCGACAACGTGATCAAGCGATTCGGTCAACAAGATGCCAAGAGCGTTGATAACCCATGCGTATCAGGATTGAAGTTGTCGTCAAAGCAGTCACCAACAACGGAAGAGGGACGGTCGACATTGCGGTCAAAGTCCTATCGCTCTTTGTTTGGATGCTTGCTGTATATAACGACATATACTCGGCTTGATAATGCTTATCCGAGACTACAACATTGGAGCGCAGCAATTCGAGTGGTACGGTATCTGAAGACTACGCGTCAAATCGGTATCGTCAACTAAGGAAGCAGACGCGTTGCGGTCAAAGCATACTCGGATGCAGATTGGGGCAGCAACACGGATGGTAGACACTCTGTCTCTGGAATTATGGTCATGATTGCGAACGCACTAGTTGTATGCAAGTCGAAGTACCAGCAGACAGTTCCGCTGAGCTCAGCGGAAGCTGAGTATATGGCTCCTAGTCAATGCACACAAGAAGTTCTTTGAACGCGGGCAATGATAAAGGACATGGGTCACGAGTAAGTTGAAGGAACACAGGCTTGGGAAGACATCCAAAGTGCTATTACGTTGACTAATAACGCCGGCTACCTTGCAAGGACGAAGCATGTCGACATCAAGCACCACATTATTCGTGAGGAGGTGCAAGAAAGACTGTTAAAGGTCGGTTATATCGACACGAAGAGCCAGCTTGCAGATATGCTGACGAAGGCACTTGGAACTAAGATGCTAAAGTATCTGTGCGAAGCCTCCGGAATCAAGACCAAGTCAGCAACAAAGCACACACAGCATTAGCGGTGAGTGAGAGAGTTGAAATCACACCGCTAAATGCATGTTGAACAGGCGGATGGCGTTACAGTATCTACGAGTAAGTCACAGTAAGAAAGAACATAATGGTAGCCGTTCATTGGTCTAGAAAAAAAATTCACTTCGTTTTTTTCCTTCTACTCAACAGGTTCGTAGTAATATGCTTCCTCTCATTTCGGTAGCAGATATAATCCAGTTGTTTGATACCGCTGTGCACTTTGTTGACGCTGTCTTTTAACACCATGGCCTGACCGAATCTACGGTTTCAGATCACGATTCATGACTATCGTCGGCGTTCAGGATGAAGGTTTTGGTACCATTAGATTGATACCATTAAACCCAAGCTTTTGACAGTAGCTGCGTACTTTGACAATCAGACCGAATTAGTTGCGACATTAAAGTAGTACGCTACGTCGTTCTCGAATTAAAGTGTTTTTTCTTCTCTGACAAAGAATTTTTATAGCGTCGAGTACGCGTAACCATCTCTTTACCCGGGTTGCTTCCTGCAATCAGATTTAATTAGTCTCTCAGCTTCATAAGAGTCACGACCGGCACTTTCGGCGGAAGCTACCACTCACCTTGTGCGGATCGTCACTATAGGGAAACAAGTTTACGAATTGAAACGTACTCGATTTCGTGACTTTGCGAACCGCAGCATCACATCGCATCTTAGGACAGCCGTACGCTTATTAAACTAGGACACCACATGACAAAAAATCACACAAAATTACCGTTCAAAAAGGTGTATACAACCTTTGCTGTTTTGTCGATAATTGATGCGCGACACATTAAAATTTGCAGTAAAGCAAGTTAATTACAAATAGACATGATCGATAAAACTTTGCGACCTACAATGGTGTATTGCTATAAAAATACAAACTTTGGAGGTAACAAGTCTTGAGCAGGTAAAATTGTGCCGCAAAAATCGTGGGCAGCTCAACATGTTAAAGTTTACTGAAGATACCTCTTCACTAGTCATACCTACTCTGCTAAAGGCTACACTCAATAATCTTAGCTAAGCGACTTAAATTCTAATATCCTGTGGTAATAATGACTTTTTTTGTGCACACGTCGATCGTCTATTCCTGCGAGCCTACCACACTAGTGAAGTAATCACTCTCGGCACTTCGAAAAATGCTGCGACATTTGGTGGATCCAATTTAACAATTTGCGGGCACTTCGGACCTGCGGCTCGGGATTGAGCGCCCGATCCGGTTATAATTCCGTTTTTGATGACGTTGTGGTAATTAAAGTGAGGAGAATCGCATACCAAAAATATTGCATCTCAGGAAGGCATTCGATTCTCGGAACAAAGTAGGTATTTTAAGTGGCTTAAAATAAACCCAGCTTACGTAAATTTATAGCCAAGTATGCATCATGTATCGTTTTAGTGTGTTCCTGAGGCCAGTAGATATGGATGCCTCATTATAGTACGTGAACGATTGCGGAACGTCCATTGATGGACTCTCATTAGCATAATTTATTAATCACGTATTATGGTTGTTGGCTTCGTTGCAGACTTCTCTCTCTAACAAATTGTAATATCGCGTCATAAGTTAGAAGTTAAGGTCTTATGCTGTACATATTTGGTGTGTACCATAATGCTAGCACGACGGCGCAGGAATCAACGCAACGTCCTTAAACTTTCAACCGGGATTTGAAATACATGCACAGTGGAATAAGACCTTGTGCGCTTTAAGCAGTTAATCTCTCATGCTGGAATTCAGCACATCATCACCTGTAGTAAAATACTTGCCAGATGACACCATCGTTTAAGATTCTCGTGGCTTGTATTTCCACTCTTAACACCACGATCCAAATTGCAGTGCTATACAATGAAATGACGAAATTACGTCGAAGCATTCCTTGATCGACGATCGACATCGCCATACTAACTCGATATTGGTTTCTTTAACCATATGGTCCACTCCAGCTTTCAAGCACTTGCTTTTGAACCCGTTATTTAAAAAAAAACATTTCTGTCGCCCACCCAATCTACTGCGATGAAGCTGTTTCTCCACATTTTGGCGACGCTTGCAGTTGTTGAATGCAGAGGGGCAATAATAATTGTCGGGGGAGGAAGGCACGGAGGGAAAGCATCAACAGCTCACGTATAGGGGTTACCACCAACACCTACCACCAGCGCTATCCCGTGCGAGGCCGTGGGCGGGCCCGGAGGTGAGCCTTTTGCAGACGACGGTATTGTTAGCGTTGAGCAAATTTTGACGGAGATTAAACTCTGCAGTGACAAGCGTCTGGATGGCATTGGCTATACGATAGTGTCTCAGGCAAATAAGAAGGATACTGCATTTCACGGCTCGGCGAAGAGGTGTTAGGTTGCCGCAAACGAACACATTACTTCGTATGAGGTGCACATTGCAAACATAATTTACTCGTCGAAAATGCGCATTAGTTACATTAAGCTCATCAGTACAGAATAGAAGGTCTATGAAGCCGGCATGCCTGATAAACAGATAGACAACGTTGCAGTCTGTACAGCTTCTACCGGACAGCGACTCGGTGGGGTTAGTGGACGCACTGGGGAAGAAGTTGATGCGCTCAAGTCTATATGGACACCGCTTCCACTCATTGATTTTTGACTACGACAAAAAGCTAGCTTCCTCCCACCCAGCATGACAAGGCTGAGTACTTTTTTTATGGTCCTTACTTCGTTTACGCCCAAATGTAAATAAATAAAAGGACTTTGATCTACCATAAAACTGGTTTGAATTTCTGTTTTGCAATCGGAAGTTTATGCGGAAAGCGAAAAATGTGTAAAGTCTTATTGTGTTGCATACACCAGGTGATTATTTGTAGGATACAACCAAGCAAAACAAAGCTATTTAACCAAGCAATTGATCGCGAATTTTTCTTTTATTTTAAAGCACTCTTTTTTTACGCTTTCATCTGTCGCGCTCCGAGGTATAGGTCGCCGAGAGCTTAGCGCCTTGTGTCTTCTGACGAGGACTTTCTTCGTTATCATCAGAGTGTCGTCATTCCTGACGTCTGTCGTTAAACAATGCTTTTCAATCTTCATTTCAATAAAAACAGCTAGCTTGAGCTGCGCCCGATGAGTCCACTGTGCTGATACCATGCGGTGTCGCTTTTGAAAACGGCCATGACGTCTGATAATGTGCCACCTTCTTGGTGGTGATGGATGGACTTGACGTGCTTAATGCGTGTATCGCCATTCTTCTGTTCAATTTGCATCTACTACGCGCCAAAGTCGTTGTTATCGACGAAATTAGAGTCGTCCAATTTTTTTCTACTCCGTCCTGCTCAATGCCTTGCAAAGGTGAAATGAAGACGCCGGAATAAATCATGCGTTCAACAAGACCAAATAAACAGTCATTACTCAGCTGACAATCTTTGAG
>RCHQ01000463.1:0-17654 GCA_003676415.1 Plasmopara muralis
CTCGGGTTGGAAGCTGTATAATCGCCTACTCCTATGGATAATACAAACGCGTATGTAATTCGGGAATATTTTTTTTATATTGCGTAAAAGCCGTTACCGACAAAATTTCCGGTCACGACGGTTGCGTCAGAACAACCCATACTAAATGACTTAACAACAAACCCACAGACAACAAGAATCAAAGTGGATATGTATAACAAAAATTGTTCAAAAGGACCAAGATGGCTTAACAAAAAGTAAGTATAAGTATCGCCGGAGACTTTTTGAAGTATAGGTAAAACCCTCTTAGAGTTTCGCCGATTCTGACAAAAAGCAGCAATGGTACCTTGTATGATTCAATCTGCCGTAATCTACTAACACAGCAGCTTTAGACCTTAAGCCTACGAGACCTTTTATTTGAGACTTCTTTGCGCTGTCGGCCTTAGGCGCTCTAGCAGCTCCCACAGAGGTAATTATGTCCCTAAAATCCGACAAGAACGGCTTTAATATTTGATCCGTGAGATTGTCAAGATTGGCACCTAGCAAAATAGATTGGATTTCATTTGGTGACCGTATTCACATTTATGATGACAGGTTTTGGTCGTTACGACGCTAGAATTTAAGGCTGGTAGAAATGTACCTTCCTTTTGTACATAAAAGCAATCGTTCCATTTGAATGTATTATAAGGAGCCTAAAGCTTTTGTTAGCTTTTAAGTGGATTGCTTACAAATCTTCGGATTGTCAAGCATGAAACAATTTACATTTTAATTGTTTACCGTAGCCGAGCATTTCGTCTCGATCTATCACCAATGAACAAAACGAATTTTGCAAAGAACTAAGAAACCTTATCGTCAATTCCCCAAAAAGTGCAATGCTATTTTATTTTTGGCGTAAAGCTTATTGATGGACATACTGAGCCAGTTCTTTTAAATAAATAATTTTGGTCCTTCCTATCACTAGTTTTGCCATATGCTAAGCTAAGACTTTTCAAGCTTCTGAAGCTCTACACCTCTCGCGAGCAAAGAGGAAAGCTCTACATTGCCTTACATCAGTGTTCAGAGACACCATTGCCGTGATGCTGCAGAGTTTGACATCGACAAAACAAAATTAATGAGCTTATGGAATGCCAGCTCGCAAAAATGAAATCGGCGAGTAACAACTGCCTCGTGTCCATCTAGAAGTAATGCTGTGATTATGAAGACTTTTACCGTCGGTTCTGATCCATCAAAAACTCATTAGACGGTCTGAGTGATTGCGTACAGTCAAGCGCTAGTGATAAAGTGATTCATAGCTATCCCAATTGCCCGCGTCAATACGCTCCTGTCCGTCCATCATCATTATTCTGTGCTCGTCCTGCCAAACGAATCTGGCAAGCAACAACTGTGCTTTTTTATGAACAACTGCTTAAAAGGGCTCATATGGCGGCTGTGCCTGACACGCAAAAAGGCAGTATTTTTACCGGCAATGAAAAGAGCAAGAAATGGAATTCTGATAAGCTTGACTTACATGCCTTTCCCAAGCCAGATAGGATTAAGCGTGATCCTCGGCGCCGCCTTGGTCAAATCGTGCTTGCAGACTAAGCATTTTTTGTGCCCAAGTACGTTATATCATGTATGCGCGACTACATATAAGAAACGCGAAATTCCAATCATTGCAATTTGTTCACGTCTTTGTTTTCTGTACGAGTAAAGAGTTTGTATCATCCGATATGAATTTGCACTTAAAAACCTTTTGCTCTTGCGCTTCGCGAGTATAACATTTATATGTACTCTTATGCCAAAGCATTGACACCAGACATCAATCTCGCCGAAAAAAGGCAATCGGCATCAACGCAGCCGCTTTGTCTGGCTTCAGATCAGCCGTATCGAACATCTTTGCCGTGAAGGTTAAAGAGCTCAATCTGATATCAGGGTGCATGAAATCTGCTGCTGTTCGAGTAGCGTGCCAACGATTTTGTAGACTAAAGCGGGGTATTTGTTCCCTCTGAGCATTTTCAATGTGTAAACGTATAGATGATCTGGAGCGGTGGCCGATATGGAGGTTCACATCTGACCCTCTATCCTTTATATTCTCAAAACCATATCTATGCCGTCACTTGAGCGTTACGTCAAGGTCCTCGCATTGTATTTGTCGGTGCTTCAACAACAAAAATCGGGGCTAGTGAGAGGTCTGTGGATATCACCGTTCGACTTGCTGACTACGAGCGACACCACGTACAGTGACGAGTGCTGTTACTTTCTCATAGGCTCAACCACTCTTGCAGATGCGACAACACCTTAACTATCGGGTTTTATTGTGCACTTGATTATATTACAAGTATTTCGTTGCTTAAACGGTGTGAGTCAGTCATTGACGAACTCAGAAAAATTTCACGCCTTGAACTTGGTCTGACGTGAATGAGATGCTTATCCGTTCCTTGGCTACACCAAACTGGTGGTCTTATGTCACGCTGGTGGACAAATTTTTGTAGCACGCTACACATGAAAAAAAGGCATTTTTTGCACGACATCCGTCGTACTGCAGAGATCGGCGAGTCCTTCACGTAATTCAGAAGCGCGGTCGAACGAAATAAACTATCGCACTGGGAAGTGACAAACGAGCAAGAGGTTTGGCGTTACAAAAACTGATTAAGCGAAACTTCTGCCTAGGTACAGATCTTCGTGCTAAGATTCTCAAACAAATAAGCGATAAAGCAGAAGCTTTTGCATGACGACCGCATAGAAAACCCGTGTGTGCTATTGACACGATTGACAGAGATCTCCGTATCTTGATGGTTTTTTATGTCCGGCAACACTATGACATCAAGCTATAGCTTGGACTTAAGACAATCAAAGAGCAACGACGCAGTCTTAACCATATAGCCAAGAGCAGTTGCTAATACACAAGTGAGGAGTATTTAAGACGATTCATATAACGAACACATACAAATTGCACCCAAAAATTTAAGGCCGCTCACGCATCTTTGAGAACTTCCTAAGAACTTTTTTGTCGGACCAAGGTACAAGCTTTGAGTTAAGTAATCCTGACTACCCAGGTCGTACGCGAAGTTGATAGCGTAAACTCACAGCTGCAAATAGAGAGCGCCAATCTAGAGTCTACATCGGATACGCATTATGCAGCCTGATCGTGATGAGCACTTAGCAGCTCTGAAAGCACACTGATCAAACCGATTGCTAAAACATTGATCGAATCAAAGATTTGTGTGGTTGAATAATGACTAAATACTCGAAATTAAGTCAAAGCCGCCAATAATTGATTCTAGAGCCGCGTTAAATTGATTTTGTGCTTGAGAGTACTTCTCCGTATCCATATAAAAGCTTTTGTCTAAAGAATGTCATCGGTGGTTATTACATCGCTGACTCGTCAAGCGAGCTAAACGATGCCATCTAGTCGCTATTTTTGATCCATCAAAGTGTCATACTTTCTCCTCCATGACTATCAGCTTCAACTTTGATGCCTTTGTTCTGACCGACAGCTCTATCAGATACTGATGAAACTCAGCCACAATCCGCAAATGGCAAACAGAAGACCAATCAAATTTCTGAGGGATTAACACGCAATACAGTTGGGCTTATACTGTGCCTTTCATGAGCTTCGCATATATTGCACATTTTGTATTTCATCATGTGTAACCTTAAAAAACGTTCCTCCACTATTTTCTCGGCACTTAAAGCTGCAGCAGCGTGTCGGCTCGACACAACTTGCTTTGATAGTTGCAAACGCTAATGTATGCCAGGTAGCTCTAGACTATAGAATGTGAGGCAGCTTCATCGCTACTTTCTCAACGGAGATGTGACGACAATTTAGGGACCTTTTTTGGGGTCCCGCTAAAGCATAGACCGCCGAAAATGCAAAGCATAGAACTACATCGTTCCACAGGCAGCAACAACGAGGGGCAGAATCCCACAGGTAGGTTGAATAGGACTGCTGAACGCATTGAGTAACACAATCTCACATGTGGATAACATAAGCAGGTTACATAGCTCGTCAAAGAGAGAACGGGAATGCGAAAGCAAGCAATGCCAAGACTTCATGAGCAATTGTATAGATGACAAAGACGTTTTACCGACTAAAAGGATTGGTACTCCAACTGGTTGTTGCGCATCAAAAGGTTTTTACAAGAGCTTTGCTAGGTATTACAGATACTGCTCTTTAACGAGCTCCGACGCAAGTGGGTGGTTATTTATATTTAAAACCGAAGTTAACTCAGAGGTGATAGATGAAAATACAATGAGATCATAAACAGATCCTCAATTTTCAACGAAGATGTCGTGGATCAGCCATACCGATAAAGCTTATACGTGATGTCCGAATTCCCACTGTCAGAACTCCCACAGGATAGCGAAGTGAGGCGGGTGACCGGGAAATGACTTTCCCTCGACAGCAATATGAGCTTACTGATGCCTTCTTTGTCGAAAGGCTAATACGACATGGTGTAAAAGTCGGAAATCCCTCTTTCGTCACCAACTTGTAGTATATGAAAAGCTATTGGAAAGTGGTGACTGGTACGTGCTTAAGAAGCTGGGCAGTGAAATGGTATCTGATCAAACACCCATCCTAAAAAAGGCGGACTCAGCAACATGTCTAGGTGGTGCCCAGAATTCGGTAGATGACTACTATCATATCTAGATAAAGGCGACAGATTTACCTCTCACGCTAACATGTTGACCTATAAGAGTAATTAATTCGATAAACGTGTTTACTGGGGCCTCCGACGCACGATGCTACGGACGAGTCAATAAACTCACTTGCTTTAATCATTACGAGAACGTAATCATTTGGTCTTTACAAAACCATATTGCGTACTAAAGAAGGTCAAGAAGGCCATCAACTTCACGTTAAAATCGACAGATGATTCTTTGAGGCAGATGGAACTTAAATCCTCTTGCTTTGTTAAGACCTATAATGCTCGAGCAGACCCTAAAAAAGGAGACTAATTTTGCTTGGGGCTCGCCAGGTTTAGAAAAAGGGTCAGGTCTTGATATTGCTTTGCATGAGAACGAACATTAAGCGATGCAAAGGATGCGTTTCATGGCATCGAAGAGAGCCTTCAGCAGAAACCTGTTTGACGGTGTTTGCGATGCTTGCGACTATGACATCGATTAATTACTTTTGCAACTTGAGGAGGACAGTAATTAGCAAGTGTTCTTGCTGCAGCACAGACAGGCTTTGACTGTCATATGAAATTTAACCAATCATGAGTAGCATGTTCAAACTACGTATCCTTAGGGACGAAAGCCAACTTATCCCAACACATAACTAGATGGCTGTCATTCTTAACTTTCGCGTTAGAAATAACCTTGGCGTGCTTAATACGCTTGCCGAAGCTTTTTGCGCGGGTCCAATAGCGATTTGGTCCATGTTAGCAAAGTGGAAAGCCTCATTGACAACCAAATCCGCCAACCACTTACACCAAATATCAATCGAGAGCCATTTGTACAAATTCCAACCGTAGGCAAAGATACCAAAGCCGAGTATCCCGCATTGCGACATAGTCGTCTCACCTCTTGCAAATAACGTTCAGATTCAATTGATTTTCGCTGTAGTGTACAACTTTAACGTGAAGTATGAGTCAGATCGGCAATTTTTTTTACGTAGGCATTACCGCATTGGTTAGGGGGTGACATGTGAGTAGTTTCTATGAGGATATGGAGATAAATGAGGTCAAGCACCTTGACAAGAATTGGTCGGCGCGATTGAGTGTGAAAGAACTTCTGATATCGGTGTCATCATATTTCATGCTCTACACCACAGCCCAAGGTGACCCAAAGCGAATTACGATTCTTTATGATAGGGACATGAAGAACTGTATTCTTTATGAGATCCACAATACACCTATTTTGGTCGAAAAAGGATTTATGGCTCGGTGAGCACCCACTATTGGTAGCACATGCTTTACAAATTGGTCTGTACATACATGCGCACATGCAAAGTTTGCCGGCAAGCTTGAATGCTGTTCCACCAGCCAAAACATGCATATGACATTCAGCTATTGGCGGCTTGTAAATATAAGTTTTCATGTCTGGCCTCGACACGCAAGATGAAAATTGTGTTACCTTTCATATATCCTTAACGAGCGCGACAATTTAGGCAGGCACAGAAATAACGGTGGCAGGAACGTCAGCGATTTGTTGAGGTCAACGATATCGACCACCAGAAAAAAGAATATAGTCAAGGATAGCCACCCTCAGTTCACTTTGCAGATGGGAGTCAACAAAGCTCAGAGCTACAGGCCTCGATTTTCCCACTGCCGGCCATCAACGCAATATGGGAGGCCTACTCACTCCCATACGTCGAATTCGACGAGGACGAGGGCACGCACGATGCCTTGTTATAGATCTAAGTTATACTGTACCTCAGCGAACATTTTCACGATCGGATGAATCATGGCTAGTACGGTGCCTTCATAATCGACACTCACTTGAAAAGAAGAGTGAAGTGTTTATTTATTCTCTTCTCCACCGTTGTATATGTCGATATTTCCCTTTCCAGCACTCTGCATACGAGTAAATCCTGTTAATTCAATTGCAATATCGACATTTTTCATTTTTGTTGCCGCATTTGTTTCATAATATAATTTAATATACGCCTCCTTCATTGTATGGCACTCACAATGAATCTCGAATTTCTCGAAGAAGCGGGCACGCGTATGGTGGTATGCCAAATTCGGCAATACCAATTGTGCCTCAGCAATTGAGAAATTTTTGATAGCGGTGGGGTTTTTATAACGTGAACGAACCTTCGGTCGTATGGGAATCGACGTGTGCAATATAGAGATTAAAGCCTTACTCATTTTACGTGCATTATGATTCTGGTCCTTCTCATGCTCAAAAATTTAATTCTGCAATCTATGTGTCGTTTTGTACCTTTCGTGTAACCGATAACTAGACTGATAGGGTACGCGGAGCCCCACTATATGCTACAGGTAATTAAGCCCTCAAAATTTGACCTGAGCCATTATTCAACAAAATATTCGCTACCAGAATGCTAGTATCGCACACACTTACATTCACGTAACATAAATTTACGAATGGATCTCCATCAATAATTGATTATGCGCGGGATATCCGTGTCAAGCAATGTCAAGACTCGCGTTGTGCGTGGTACCTCGGTCTGGTTGCGCTCTTTCTCAACAACTGGTGAGCCTAACACCAAGCCCACTCGCTCGCCTACAGCACTAGGGCTTGTTCCACGACGTTCCCGCGTGTCGGAGGTGCGTTTCGAGAGGCTTACTCCTTTAAACTGCTAGTTACGATTTTATTTTGCGGTGTGCGTAGCCGCCCATGAGCATTCAAGTGGCCATAAGCAAGTGCATGGCTCAAAAAGCGCGCAACTTCGATGAGGTGATAACTCGAATAATGCACTGACCGCGACGCATTTAATATTTTGTGCGCAAAATACTCATTACTGTGAATTAATTCTGCTGCAGACCATCGATCTGGCAATTCAGCTAGGCGTGGACCCGCGCAAGCCCAATCAAAGCGTGCGTGGTGTAGTAAGCTTGCCAAATGGCACGGGTAAGCACGTGCGCATTGCTGTGTTCGCCCGCGGTCTTAAAGCCGAGGAGGCCAAGGCTGCTGGAGCTACCGTCGTGGGTGCCGAAGATCTCGTAGATCAGGTGCAGAGCGGCAAATTGGAATTTGACCGCTGCATTGCTACTCCTGATGTGATGCCGCTCGTGGGTCGTATCGCCCGTATTCTTGGTCCTCGTGGCTTAATGCCTAACCCAAAGTTAGGCACGGTAACGCAAGAGGTTGGAGAAGCCATTGCAGCTGCACGTGGTGGTCAGGTAGAGTTCCGTGCTGAAAAGAGAGGCATTATACACGCCGGCGTGGGCAAGCTGAGCTTTTTGGAGAAGGCGCTGCTTGAAAATATACGTGCATTTATGGTCGCGCTCAGTGACGCCAAGCCGGAGGGTGCGAAGGGTAAATACATAAAGGTAAAGATGTCGATTTGGCTTACACACTGTGTTGATACTCACTGATGGTTTTTGAAAATAGGCTGCTCATCTGAGCTCCTCAATGGGTCCAAGCTATAAATTGGACATTAAGTTCCTCGACCCGGCCTCGACATCTTTTATGCGCTTTGAGTGAGCAGCTAAACTCTTGAAAAAATGGAGCTGTTTACAATTTATTCTCAGCTTTATTCCTTTTTGTACATACTTAAATCTGAGAACTTAACATAATCGTTCATGCTCGGCAAGCAAAGAATAACCGAAGATCTACGCTACTACGTACGCTCCGAGCGCCACTTGCAAGTGATACAGGCCTGGCTTGAAACCTCAAAGCCTTCCTACCCCGCTTCCATTGATGTCACCACAGAGGCTGCAGATCCGGTCCAGAGCAAATTATTTCCTCTACTCAAGACCCAAAAGCTTGGTGGTGTCGTGCTCTATGGTTCCACACTAAGCTCGACCCAGACGCTGCTGCACGAGGTGCTGAGGCCTGTGGCACCCTCAGGTGTAATATGCTACACGGAAATGCAGTCAAGCGGTAAGGGCCGCGGTACGAACATGTGGTCTTCACCTGAGGGTTGCCTCACGTTTTCCTTCCAGAGTGTCTTTACAGACGGCACAACGTTGCCTTTTGTGCAGTATCTCGTTTCGCTCGCCATCATCAAAGCGCTGGAAGCAGTCCATATCGCAGATTCTGATAAAGCCAGCCTTGTGAAGATCAAATGGCCTAATGACATCTACGCTAACCAGGTCAAAATTGGAGGAATTCTCTGTCAATCCGAATACCACAATGGCAAATTTAGCGTTACTACCGGTATGTAATACCTCGGTGACTTCAAACACAAAAAATGTTGACTTTGGGTACAGGCGTTGGCATCAACATTTCAAACCGGTCGCCAACAATGTGTCTGCAGGACATTTTGGGCACGGAAAAACACCCTTGCTCTGTGACAAAGTTGGTGTTTGTTTACCTTAGCTACATTTCATTTCTACTACTGATAGTGACTTGTTTTTTGCAGGGAGGAAGTTTTGGCAGCATTTTGCAATGTGTATGAGCATATGGAGAGATTATTTCTCGAGCAAGGCTTTGAGCCCTTCATGGCGGACTATCTTGCGCGGTGGCTGCACACGGATCAAGTGGTGCAGGTCGCGTCTGGTGACGATACAGGCGGCAAAAAGGTGCCTGCTATAATTAAAGGACTTACGAACACGGGATGCCTTCTAGCGCAGGGCAATGACGGTTCTCGTCTTGAGCTTTACCCGGATGGAAACTCATTTGATTTTTTGACGGGTCTACTTAAGCGCAAGTTGTAGCATTTAAACTTTGTAAATGTCTGTGATTAGGATCATCGAAGTAAGTGCAAGCTCGTGCTTTTTATATACTTCTATATCAAGACTGTTTTTCGTGGCAAGATTTTACTTGGATCCAAATTCATCTTCCCATTTGGCAAAACGCTCTAACTGATCCTGACCAACGGACTTTGAGACGTTTTCGAGTGCTGTTTGAAAGTCTCTCCATGTCACCTCCAATGCATTTTTCTCGTGAGCTTGCAGCTCCTCCTTAGGCGCACCTTCCAGTTGCTTGCGTTGTAGCTCTTTTAAGACTTCTGGTGTGTATAAGCGCTTTACTGGCATCATCTTGGCCGTGTCACAAAGACCGCAGATGTCGTCGCCACTATAGCCCTATTTAAACAAAAAATAAGTCAGCTTTGAAATAACAAAAGTCTGCAATTGGCTCTCACCTCAGTTGCCGCAACAAGCTTGTCAAAGTTTACGTCTGATGCCACATCCACCTTTTGCAGGTTCATTTTAAACAGCTGCAAGCGTCCTTCAGCTGCCGGTAGCGGAATATCTGGGTATCGATCATAGAGTCTATTAAAGAAAAATTGTCGATTACAAAAATTTGTCCAGAGGACGTACAAACTCGCTTTGTAAGTCTACGTCGCATCGCTTCATCCAATTCCCATGGTAAGTTTGTTGCGGCGAGAACCATTACGCGAATTCCCGGGTCGGCAGGGTCTCCGGATGACACACCATTAATTTGCACTAGCAACTCGGTTTTCACACTGCAACAATATCTATCGTTAAAAACATACTGAAGCAAATATATTCCCACGACTTACCGTCGGCTAGACTCGTGCTCCTGTGCACCGCCACGTACACCAGCGATGGCGTCAATTTCGTCCATAAAAATAATCGAGGGCGAGTAATACCTTGCCATATCAAAGAGGATCCGCACCATGCGCTCCGACTCACCACGATACTTTGAAGCTAGCGTTGACGCCGACACGTTAAAAAAGGTGGATTTGCACACATTTGCAACAGCTTTTGCCAAAAGAGTTTTGCCGGTTCCAGGTGGACCAAACATTAAAACACCATTGCATGGTTTCAGTAGACCGTCTTTGAAAAGGTGCGGGGCAATCTGGGGCAACATAACGGATTCTTGCAGTAGCTCCTTCGTATGCTCAAGACCAGCAATCTGTTCAAAGCTAACTGATGCGGCTGAGTCGACAATATCGCGCTCAATCATCTCAATAAGCTCTAAGTCCACCCATCCTTCTTCTCTAGCTTTATCCAAATACTTTGGTTTTTCACCACTATCTCCACCACGATCCCTTGCCCGTTCATTTTCCTTTCGAGCAGCCTTGAGCCCACCATCCTTGCTTCGCCTAGCTAAAGACGGCTCTGGTGGAGTTTTGACCCCACCTCGACGAGGTGGCTGTCGTCGTCGGTCATTTCCAGGTGTACGTCGTTCGGAAGGGACAGCCGCTCTTGCCCCTGCCGACCCGCCCACTAGTTTGCGAGCCCCTCGACTTTAAAATGACAGTCGTCAGTGTAATATTCAGCTGGAATTCAATCGTAGCGTACTTGTGAAAGCGGCGGTTAAAATTATTGTTGTCATTATTATCGTTGGCCCACGACGGCGGTGCACGACCACCAGGGGCATCCCAAAGATGACTTGGGATCTTTTCCGGAGTCGGAGGGGCCCACACATCAGGGTCCCTGACATCTTCAGTCTATGATTCAAAGCAATTGTGTAGGTTAACGAGTTTCTTATAAGCAAGTCTAGCCACAATGTTACGCTAGGTATGGAGCCAAGAGGTGCACGAATTTCCCAATGTGGAAAAGCTGAAACCTCGTTCTGGGGTGTTTTGGGGTGACTTCGTGCTCCGGGCGGAATTTTAAACGCCTGAATGAGTTCGACATAGTCCGTAATGAGACTCAACTCATTCTCCAGTTCGATTTGCATCTGCAAAAAGTAGCGGCTTAGCACCGTATCGTATTCAAAGAAAGATAGTTAGTACCTGTAGCCATGGCTGGCGCTCGGACATTTTTGTCATTCCGCGAATGAATCGGCCAAGTGATATCAGAGTCGTCTGGTAGAGTTCTAACCCTTTTTCGTACTGTGCTTCCTGACAAAGCTCCCTCGCCCGAGACAATGTGTCGCCCATATCGCGAATGTCTTGGTACTGCATACTCGTCATTATCTAATCGATCTTTCAAATACTAATCTCGTGTGACGCCTGTTGAGCAGACGTCTTTAGAGCCTATTTTTGATACTTTAAAGCCCAAAATCTTTTGATTAACATATAGATAGCAACACCTCGTCGTATGACATTTCTTTTCACATTTATCCCTCGTAGTCGAGATTCGGAGCAACTTTCAATCAACACATCAACACAATCGTATCCAAAATATTTAGCGCTCAAGCGTTGCGTGCCTGATAAGATCGCTTAAGCCGAACGCCTGTTGTTTATAAATCTCATTGGAAGTCGTCTTTATATGCAAAAGCTCTTCGTCCATGGACGAAAGAAGCAGCACAAGCTTTTCGTAGTCGCCTTGACAATGCATGTGTAAGCTACGCATGATGCGCTCGCGTGTATTGGCGCGATCTTGTGGTGTCAGGTTGTGGCGCCACTGAGATGACACACGACGAGCGAGACGGGGCCGTTTCATAGCTCTTGCGTTGACGTCAGACTGGACTTGACGTGGTGACGACGGCAGTGCGTGAACGGTCGAGTCCGGTATGCGATCTTGTGCGCGCCGTGAGGGCGTAGCGTGCGGTGTCGGTACGTGTCGAGTAATTGAGATGACTGTATGCCTCGGACTAGGTGTAGGATCTAGCTGATCAGTAGAAGGACTTTCTTGCAACACAAAGCGAGGCGACGTCATGGTGTCGATCACGCGAGAAGACTCTGGCTTAGTCGTCCGACCGAGAAACGCGACAAGCGGTGATGTCAACGGAACCTTGTCCTTCTCAAAAGTACCGACATTGCTAGTCCTGGGTAGGTTCAATGCAGCTACTTCGAATTTTGGTAGCATAGTCGCCGGGTGCAAGGCGCTCACACTAGCCTCGGGTCCCATAATTAATTGCGAGTTGTGTGATGACTTTTGCCGCTTTCGGTGCAGTTTGTGCTGATTTAAAAGCGGTGGTTGCCTCTCTGCATGCCGTGCAAGAAGCCCCAACATTTCATCAGCCACGCGCTCCGTTGCGTAATTAGCAGGCAAGCGTGGGATTCGCGGAGTGTCGCTGTCGGCGCCTGGCTCGAGGTCGCACTCGCGGTGTCTCGCTACTCTGTAATGTGATGACATGGTAACAACTAATGTGAGACACAATCAGATATGATGGTCCAATGTGTAGAGGAATTACTGGTGCGGCGACAGGTGCTGGTGTTGCTGCATCACTTGCAGGTAACTGAAAGAAAAGAAGTTATGTGATAAGATGATACTGAGAGCGAGCTCAAAATTTCGAACCAGAAACTGTTTGCTATAGAGCTCTCCATCATTCGTACACTCAATACCGGTATTTGTTGCAAATCGAGAATTGGTGGTGGACCTTTGGACCCTGATTACAGAATCTTCTTTTTTGAATTCTGTCGCACATCGGCCAATAGTGTATATTTCATCCCCGCAACAAGTCTCGTCTGCATTGGGTTTGCACAATCAAGTCTTTTAATGTACTACGTAACTTTACATGTATTGGTGCAAAGTTGCTGACGCCCTTGCTACCCCGTCGCTTTCTGTGAGCACTCATGAAGTATGCTCCGTAATAATTTAACAGCGGCTACGTTTGCTGTTTCTGATTATGGCCAGCGTAGTGCTCGCTGACTTACACGGGCCCGTATGAGCTCAGCGATAAAAAACGTACGTGAATTCAATATACAAACCCAGAGATTCGCAAGAAAACCTTAGTGGATTCTTCGGCCACGATCTTGGCAGAGATTTAAGCTTCGTGTCGTTGCCACCTGGACATGCAAAAAGTACCAGCTTTCGTGGTATCGTTTGCAAGCTTTCTTCTCCTAGTTAACTTACCTGCTGTAAACGAGCAATCTTACCTTTGGCGTCTTTGAGCTAGTGTTTAGATGACACCACACGCAATTTTACAAGACGGATGATCAAAAGTTTGATATAATGGACCTGTGGCTCAATTTACAGAAAGCAGAAGGGTTTTCTCAGATATCATGGTGAAGCTCGTGCCTCGCAATAAACATTTTTTTGTTATCGCACGTACTTGCCTATTATATAAGTACATTGGATAGTTATCAGCATCTTTCGTTGATTCTCGATCCTTTCCCGCAAGTGCCAATTCCAAGTTTTCGCATGACGCAACTACACAGTATTTAAATAAGGATTTTTTTTATAGAAAAGGGCGCTAAATGTAATATATGTACTGTAAGAAAAGTTGTTGCGAAGGTTAATTGTATGAGACGGGGTTGTGACGTCATAAAATAAAAATCACAAATATTTGGGGTCAGACACATTGCTTTTATGGGACCGGGGCCCCGTGCAATATAAAGCAGCGTTAATTTAATCCGCAAACCAGCGATCATGTCTGCAGACAAATTTATGACCGATTCTTTGCAGAGTCTGCCGCAAAACTTAATCGTGAAAGTTGATCTTAGTGCATTCGAGACATTCGGCTTGCTTCACCAGCACGTAGCAAGTGTGAAGTGCCTCTCCATTCGACTTGCATGCATCACACTGAATGCCTTTTCTCACAAAAACGGTGAAAATTCACAGCTAACTTCCATCGCAGTCCAGGAATATCAAGTGTCGATCTAGTCATACAGAGGTGCTCAGATTGTAGGCGCATTTGACTCATTTTGACTTGTTCTGGAGCTCACTAGCAAAATACACACCCATTAAGCTTGTGCTGAAACGAGGGCTGAGCGAACAGAAGAGCCAGAACGGCGATGTCTTGCGCTCGAGCAACAAATCATTTGATTGTGCTCTTACAATTCAAGTTTCTTAAAAAGGTTAAAGACTGCCAGACACAAGATCCCACAGCGTCTTGTCGAAAAGACGGTGTAGAGAAGGACTACCGGGTGATTTTCGGTGTGGTGTTGTATCGGGAACAAGGAACGCAACAAAGACATGATGTATGCCTTGCACGAAGCTTATACTTTAGTCGCTGAAAAGCGGCTCGCTTAAGTCAAAGACATAATGATAATCATGTTGAAGTCAAACTTGATTAGCTTGCCCTCTTGGTGATAGATTTGTGAATTAAGTATGCAAGTCTTTGCGCGACGTATTGTTTTGGCCCGACTCTACGCGGAAAAAGCGGAGTCGTCATAAAAGTGATCTTGAAAGAACACAGCCATTTTTTAGACGGGCCTTGAATATATCATAAACACGAGCTGCAAATATCCTGATGTCAGAGTTGTGATAATACATGACTATTTCTTGTTAGCCGAAGTGCAAGAGCCAGTATCGTCTTGAGCGCTGGCAGCCCCCGCATTGTGAGATGCGGAGAATCGAAATTAATAGTTGAGCTCGTGGTTTACGTAAAGCGACCTTATTTACAAGTTTGCTGTAGATCTAAAAGTCCACGTGATTTGAGTGGCCTCTCACGGCTTTGTCAACGTCATTATACGGCTTAGTTCACGGAAAGCTCTAAGTGTGACGCATTTTTTTGTTTTATGATATTTTATCGGATGGGCTGGTCATGATCCTTAATGGCCCAAAGAAGCGCGAGTACAGTGTAGCCTGAATTATAGATTTTTCAAATTTATTAACACCACATGTCCAATTTCAAATTTCAAGGCGCCTCTTCATTCCCTCCGATCCAAATTTGCAATCTTGCACTTTAAAGCTAACTGCCAATCAAAAGGCACTTGACTTCTGTACTTACTACGTCTTTGAAAAACAACGTATTTGGCTTGTTTGCGCATTATTGGAGAATTGATGTTGGATCCATCCCTACCATGCCAACAGCTAGCAAAATGAAGGACCATTTATCCCGTACTTATATTTTCTGCTGACTATTAGACAGTCCCACCTCGACTAATTTTTGAAAATTAATAGGTAAAGGTTTGTATGAAAATAAAATACATAAAGTTTATACCACAGGGCTTTCAACAGCGTGATGGCATTGGCCATTTCACCAATCTTGCGGCCGAATTCGATGGAGGCTTCAACTGTTGCCACGTTTTTGAATGTGTGCATTCACTTGTACAGCGATAGCGAGCCATGCGTCTTGTCTCGACCAAGATTATCGCCGAGCAATTCATCGCAAGCCTTAAAGAATATACAATATATTCAGTCCTTTTGATGAGAGAGCTTTAAACGGTTTGCGTCACGCTAGCCCGGCGTCCACCAAAAACCTTTAGGTCCTCACACTTTACCGCACTGACATCTATTTATCGGAGCCTTTACACAAATCACTTTATGAGCTGAGTTACGCTTCTATCATCTCGCGCATACGCGAAACATCGTCACCGATTAGGTCACAGTGATAGAACATAGGTTTGGCGGCGCACCAACGCATCAGTCAAAGCACGCTGTTATTCTAACTAAAGCTTCACCTCCGCGCAGATAGGAGAGCTACAGAGCTTTTTGCTGTGAACAGTGGGCAAAAATGTTGCAATGTGTGGGGATGCACGATTTGTTTAAATTACGGATGAACCCAAACTCCGCAAAAAAAATCGGAGATAGGCTAAAGTGTACTTCATCGCAAGAAGCTCGCTGTCATGAACAATCGAGCTCTGCTTAGTTGCCTCAAGCTACCAGAATTTGAAGGTAATCACTTGGTTGCACCACTCAAAATCTTCTTGCAGCAGCGTGAAGCTGATGACACATCGGTAGCGTTATAGCTGACGCAGAAGGGTTGCTTTGAACTTGGCAAAAACAGAATTGGCGTCTCGTGTAGGCCTTTCTTTCTCTTATAAAATGATCTCAAGTGTTGATCATTCCAAACTTGCCGCGTATTCTCTGAAAGGAGATTGGATTCTAGTCTCACCATATTATGTAAGTAATATACTTAGTAAAGCGACTTTTTTTCTCGTCGTACTGATTCTACCGAATGGCCAATTAATCACGGCTTTGACCTTAGCGGAGTTGGACCAATAGCAATCTCGATAAAAAAAATCGCGTCGAAATTGCGCTTATCTGCACCAGCTTGAAGCTTACCGTGCGTATGCACTCGAGCGCTAGCAGCTAATAATTCGAGCTTGATTTTTGCGCCAAACTTTCATGTGCTCTGCATGACTAATGACATTTTTACAGCATTATGTATACGCTTACGTCTAGTGTGACTCGTTCCATCGCATCACTGATTGATCGAACGTCAAAGCACATCTGAATACATTTAATGTATAATAGTAACGAGGATATGTAGATTTCACCTTCGAATCGTACGATCACTCCACCGGCTATGTCATCGGCTTACAAGTCCTCTTGAACTATGTCTAAGAGCTTCTCTTTAAGCTCTACACGTCATCGTGAGCATTTGGACGGGGAGTTCGTTTGAGGAGCCGACGCTTTCGATGTAGAAGATGCTTTTACCCACTGTTAGCGGTGCTTCAACAAAGCAATTACGATGCCTCTTCCATGAAATTTATTCACACTCCAGCGCCTTCGTTAGACTCGCAAAGAATTCGAGTCACGAAAAACACCATTATGGTGGAGTAATTTATGTTCGAGGCTCCGATCACATACTGCTCGCCAATTTGTCAGCTAGCAAAATAAACATTTTAATCGCTGAATTTCTCACCTGGTGTACCTGCCAGCGAGGTAATTTATTAACTCTTGACCTGTTCGTAACTTTCGAGCCTATAAAGTCGGTGTTAGTGTGACGTAAACGTCTAGGTTGTGTCGTTCAAGACTCGTAGAGCGGTTCTTCAAGTACATGACTTATTGAATCGGCCATATGAATAGTGCATACCCTTTGTGTCTTCACCTACTTGCCAAGGGCTACAAGTGCATTGTCAAGGTTGATCCAGACGGCCAGTAAAGTACACTTGTGTGACGCGCATCAGTCATCCTCTTTTTAGGGTATAAATGGCCTAAGCCTCATGGTGGACTATAATTCGCCTGTCTTGGCATTGAGCGATGATGAGCTTTAAGTACTATCCTCGACAGCATTCGAGCTCAGCTCGTGATCAAGTGGCTATTACCACGATAGGTCGCAGAAGGCTCTTGTATACGCCAAGCTCACCTGAGCGACAATCGTACAAAATTGTGCGTTGTAAATTGTGTGATCGCGAGCGACCAGTAATGGCACTACACATCTCGGGTCTACTCTCTGACCAGACGCTTGTGTCGGATAAGACAAAACATATAACCAGAAGTCTTTATGACGCACAAGAGTTCGAAGTGCAGTCAAACCGAAAACAATTTTGCTTGTTTCGAGTCCTTGGGCGAAATTTGAGTTTGTGCCCATAAAATCATGTATGATCGCCCAAGAAACTACGTCCGGTGCCACAAGTTTATATACCCGAA
>RCHQ01000464.1:0-17653 GCA_003676415.1 Plasmopara muralis
GCCTGTGACATAATAAGTAATTTCTTTAGCGCCGCCTAAAAGACCAAACATTTCCATGTCAGTGTTACTGTAACGCATCACGTCTTTACACATCTCACACAAAAAATTCGCTACATTGATATGGTCGCTTCGTGTACACATTTAGTATTTTGAGCAGCTCGGAAATTCTGCAACACTTACATGCCGTGTAATGACCACGTTATCATAGATATGTAGAGAAAAATTACCTGAGAAAGGAGCTCGCCGCTATACATAGCAAGGACTACCGAGAAATGTATTCAAGCCTTGCCACGCTCTTGCAATACTGAACACGGTGCACTACAGCAGATCTCTTTACATTGGTTGCTTGCGAATTCTGTTGCGATGCAGGATATGCGATTAAATTTCGAGCCGAACTTTAAGGGATATGCCTCGCAGCATTCAGTACACATTGTTGTAAAAACTGTCGTAGCCTGCACGTCATCGAAAAAGCGCAATGAAGATGGCTGATTCTCACCAATGGCTCTGATGATTGTATTTACAAGAACCCAATGTACACGAGTATCCACTTTCAAATATACAAACCAATGCTGTTTGACATTATAGTGTAATATGTTATAAATATCGTCATTTATATTTGTCAAGCTCTGCTCCCGCATTTTATCCCGTTTTACAAAGCTGCAGGATGCCTACTGACGGAAAAGCGGTGATAACACACGTGTACGTGGATAAATCCGTTGGCAAACTTTTAGGATGGGACCGTTGGCAGCCCTTTCGCACCCGGCTTTACTCCGAAAAAGAACGATGATGTCGTCCGTGAGCTGCACGTCTTTTGAATGCGAACCCAAAGTGTTGCTCACCACTATATCGTGTGACGCAGCTTAAGTGGTGTCTCGCGGATATTTTCGAGGAGTTATCACAAAAAAGACAGGGTCTAAGAGCCGCTGCGCATGCATATTAGTGGAGATTGCAATGCTATGTAGTAATTGTTGGGCATTTACTCCACAGGATTCGTTCACACTCTGAAAAAAAGAGTCATACATGATTTAAAATTAAGTCTGACAAACAGTGATTTGCGACTCATGTTGTATTAAGTACAGAACAAAGATCAGAAATCTGGAAACGCAGCATTATGCATAAAGGAGGCGCAAAAGAAAAAATGCGACACCTTTCAGAAAGATCGAAGTCTGAAATAAAATGCGGAACAAAGTCCGATTCATCAACGAAGTATTCGTGTGCTATTCATTCCTCTTCCATTTTCTGCGGCTTAATTCGTTTCCGGAATTATGGAGAGGACTTAATTCTCTTTTGAGATATATATGTCATACACAACCAATAGAAATACCTAGAGGCTTGGATTTTGTTCCCCGGGGGAGGGACGAGTATTCGATCACTCGTATGATTTATACATGAGGAATTGGTATAGTCATAACGATGACCAATGAGGCAGCGAAGGAAATTGCCAGTCAGTCGGATGACCAAGCCAATCACCAAAAAGGTTGCTTTAGCCTTCAAAGGTCATTCGTGCTGAAGACAATCTCTGCGTCAAAGCTTGCACCTGCATCATAGATGTACCTACTCTAAAGTGCGCGCCTATCTTGATACTACGCCTTTGCCTTGGGCAGCGGGTCAAACGTCGCTCGCTCGCCAAAGCGCCGTTCCTTCAAATACGGCTTTATGAATATCCATTGTGTCTTAGAGAAAAACTTGACTACTTTGAAGGAATATCGTGGTCAAAGAGAGTGGTTTGATCACATAAGAGTCGACGACAATGAATTAAAATATGTTTCGGCATTGGTGAAATTTAAAGCTAAACACTCAGGCTATCAAGCGCGGTAATGAGGTGACCTATAGAATGACCACACGCTCGGTCAAAGTGCTGTAACTTACAAATAAGTTTTGTCTTAGCTGCTTGCGAGGATCAAGTCGTCGACGGAAAGCGCAACAAAAATGATATTTTGACTATCACGCTTCATGTAGACACAGTGGTCCGACTCGCACATCTTGTAGTCCAGTTCAGGCATGGAATTGTCGATTGTCTTGTTCCACATTCGAGGTCACTGCTCAAGCCCATACAATGATCGCTGACCCTTGCACACAGAGCCCGGTTGATTGTCACTGCTGGATCCATTCGGCTGCACGATGCCTTTTGCGCACTGCAATCAGAGCTGGTCAAACAACTTCTGCAAGCTTAATATTCATACAACTTTACAAGAAGTTCGCGACGCCCAGTTTGCTTTACTACGCGCTTTACATCAACGTGCAGAAGAACGCGTTAGTCAATTAAGAGGCCACACTTGCCTTTGCTTTTTATCTTTATAATTAGGATTGATAAATTTTACGACCCTGGTCGTATAAGCTTGAAATTGGCTTTATGTTCAGCCCTCGCGACCAAGACATGGCTACTTCGTACTTTTTAGATCTTTCAGACACTCTTAGTCCTGCGACCGATGACCTTTAGAATCGAATCGACCGTCACGCGTCAATGCGTGAAGTTTTGAAACAAATCCAAGATGCTTTTCTTTTTTTAGATTTTTTAATCTCAACCGGCTGCTCGAAGAGCACAGCTTTTTGGGTACAGCATTAGCAGTTAACATAGAAACAAGTATCCACAGTATAGCCACTAGTACTCACCAGCTCATCCAATTCTCGTAGTTCTGAGAATCATAATAACGCTGAAGACGTCCAACATAGAGCGGTGGGCGCGCCAATATTTTCTTAGAAAGGGCAAGAATTCACCATATCCAAGCCTATTCAAAACCTCAAAGTATTCGTACGAGGACGTTTCGCCGCATTCGTAATCACGATCATGCCTTCTCGAAAAGTAGATTTGAGTGCTTTCATCTACCATGCAAAAATATATATACTATCTTTTCTCCGTTTTTGTCAGAAAAAATTGTTTATCGTGTGCGTATGCAATCGCACCTCCTTACCTTGCTAATTACAATCTGCCTGCTCATTTGCCTTTTTTGACAGTTTTCCTAGAAAAAAGCGGGCTCAAACCAGATATTGCGTGGGAATATAAGGCTTGGCAGGCTTCTTCCTCTTATTTTTGGAAGCGCTTTTTTAGCGATGTATCAAGAGTATTGATATATAAGAGTGAAAGCTGGTCTTTTGGTGAATGCCATTGTTACGCGCACACTCATATAGCTTGTCTGTGCGCTAATAAGCATACCTGCACAGTGCTTATTCGAGCATTCCGTTGCCTTTTTCTGTCTGCAATCTATATGAAAATGGTCGCGTAAAGCACTATTAAGTAGGAAAATCTAAGCCCCATATAATGTTCTTAAAGCTCCTTGGAAAATGGCGGGCCTCAAATTAACGTCACCGTGTTATGAAGACCAAAGTATTGAGATACTCTTTTCTTAGTCCGCCTTTCTGTCATCAATACAACATTAACCAGGTTATTGTACTTAAGCAGCTAACAATAATCCCTTTACTCGTGTTACCACTAGCTTTTGGCTACCAAAAGCTAGCTCGTTACGGTAGGAAGTGCACAGATGTTAATGTGTGAAGCGCGGCTTTCGCCCTTTCGTAGATATAGAATGTCCTCATATACTTGGTCGCCCATTGTAAATGTATGGCCTCCAGAAAGTATTAGAGCCCCCAAAAATAATTTCACTCATCCTATCTAGCCGCTAAACAAAGTGTCGAGCTTCTTAAGAAGTACATCGTGCTTCAATATTTTGGCCCTTATAGCAGCGACTCGACCTGAAGCTACTGAACCCATCCTAAAGTGGAGCAAACTTGCTTCTATCAGGGATGTGCAGCTGCGGTTTCGATCGACTCAGCAATCCCATACGTACCCGCGATGAGGAATCGCACTTCAGTTTTGAAATTGGCATTAGACTAATATGTTTGACATCAAATTAATCAATAGTGTCTTCCTTTATCTGTGCTGATATTGGCTAACATATAGGCTAATATGCGTCGGCAAGCACATTGTGCGAACTTCTGAGGAAGAGATAAGCTCGCATTGCTAAAAAACCATAAAAAAATTGCCCCAAAATGCTTGTCAGCTCTTTAAATATGAACGGACAACGGCGAACCGTTGGTTATAACGCAAGTCGCTGTGGTCATGAATAATCAACTCGCGTCTCGGAAGAGTCTGGAGCATCAAGAAAATAGCACGTCGGTAAGCATTTGCGATCAGCCAAAAAAAACTGATTGATAATGCGAGAGAAAGCTGTAGAAATATGTTCCCTCTGGTTTGGCTGGTCGACAAGACGCCTAGACATCCCTAGGGTTGAAATAGAATTAATTGTGATATTTAAGGATTTTGACGGCAATTTATTCTCTCTGACATTTTAGGTAAGCATAACTTGGTCCTGGGCATGTCGTGGCTAGAACGTCTCAAGCCTTCAATAAAGAGGCAAGTTAAGGCCATAGATGTGTGCCGCCAATTATCGCGCAACATGGTTTGAGTGAGCCATATTCTCACGCATGTTGATGTAAGATTCCTTGCTACAAATCTCGGCATGCATACGTAAAATAAAATCGAGAGGTATCGAAGGTAATGGGTCCTTTTCTAACGTAGAGTGACGACGTTTTTAAAATCTTTCATAGCGTGTAAAAAGGTTTCATAAGCAACACTGGCTGCCAAAGACGCTAATGATTGTGCTCCAAATGTAGCTAGTAAAATGCCTCATGGGTGGGTCATAAGGGTGTGTTATAGGCCAGCAAGATATTGTTTACAGACAATTGCAAAGTATTGCTAAGAGCAGATAATATATCTCCACAAGAAAAGATGACGGTGCAATGTGAATATGATCACCAAGTGTAATGAGTGACTCCATGGCTGACAAAAGAGGGATTGTTGACGGTTCAGCTGGTCATCATGTCGCGAAAAGTGCTCTCCAAATAAAGACATGTCAAAATCACTAATTGTCGAAAAAGTTCGTATCCGTATGAAATCCTCATGGCGTAGTACGTCAGCGGCATGTAACGAAAGTGGTTGGCGGCGCCACAAGTGATAAGTTTGGTTTATTGGAAAGTCTATTAATCACACTGTTATATCTCATGCGGCTTTCATAGCGTTCGAGAAGCTTTGCCTGCCTATCCTAGAACATTCATACTCCATCATGTCTCATCAGATGTCCTCGTCGTTAACCCATTATGCGTGACGACCACCAAGTGACCGGCGAACGCCCCATCTTTCCCACTCATAGTTGTTGCTCCCTCGTATCGCTTGCTGTGATGCTCATGCCAGTACGGAGATACTCGAATCGCTTGATGCCGAGTGCCTTCGTGAGGACGTCAGCCAGTTGAAACTGCGTTTCCTTGTAGGCCACCTTGATCTCACTTGATGTGACTTTCTCTCGGATAAAGTGGTGGCGACGATCCACGAGTTTCGTGCGTGCGTGATATCCATTGTTCGTGGCGAGTGCGATCGCTCCTTGGTTGTCTTTGTAAATGGCAGTGGGGAAATTCTGTGCGTATCCAGGATCTGATATCATCTTACGTGCCCACAGCACTTCTTGAGTGCGTAACCTCAATGCCATATACTCGGCTTCGGAAGTACCCAACGCTACAGTTCGCCGATATTTCGACTTAAATACTACAGGTCCACCGATGAGTATCAAAAGGACACCAGGCACTGAGCGCCGATTGTCTAAATTACTCCTCCGATCGGCGTCACTATACGCGGTAAGGTGTTGGCGTATGGGTTGACAACTGTAGTGTAACCCGAGGTTACTCGTCTTGATGAGGTGGCGTAGTACCTTGATCAGTGCCATCCAGTGTTAAGTGCCTGGTTTGCAGCGAATCGTCCCAATTGACTCAATGAAAACGATACGTCGGGTCTTGTGGTTGTTACACGAACATCAGCCGTCCAAATAGTTGGCGGTATGAAATTCGACTCGTGGCTTCTCTCTCTGCATACGTCTTTGGGGTGCCATCGCTTGACAACTTGGTACTGTGTCACATAAATTGGTCGAAGGGCGAGTGTGTACTTGGCGGAACATCTCGACGGTCTCATGGGTGTAGTTTCGTTGTGTGATATACATTTCTCGCTTCTTACGGCTGTGGTTGATATCCATGCCGAGTAGTCGTTTGACTGGACCGCGAACCTTAATTCCAAAGCGCTGACCTATTGCGTTCTTGATGTCCTGGATCATGCTTTGTGACTTCGCAGCCATTATCATACCATCAACACATACGCCCAGTTGTCACCGTCTTTTTTCTTGTAGACGCCTCTATCATCACCACATGCAACAAACTTCGTCCCCACAATGCATTGTGGAAGGATTTGTTCCAGGAGCTTGCAGCTTGCTTCAGTTCTTACAGTGTACGGTTGAGCTTGAAAAAGTTTCCTCGCTCGATGTTTAACCCCTTCAGTGGCGTAAGGTACATCTCTTCAGCAAGGTCTGCGTTGAAGTAAGCAGTGTCGAGATCGACTAGGTCTATGATATATCCCACCGCACAACACATTGATAACAGTATCCTGATGGAATTCATGCTGGCTACTGCTGCATATGACTCGAAGAAGTCCACACCGACTGTCTGTAGGAACCCTAGTACCACTAATCGCGCTTTGTATCATCCGTCAGTCTTTTTTGCCCAGACCCACTTGCAGCCAACAGTCTTCATTCCTGGTTGGCGCTTGACGAGTGTCTATTTCTTGTTTCGCTCGTGTGCCTCGAATTCTTTTTTAATGGCTTTGATCCAGTGTTGGCTCTCTGGCCCGTTCACTGCCTCTTCATACGATTGTGAAAGATCTCATGAACCTCTGCCATCAAAGCCGTATCACTATCCAATCGTGAACGTTTGGCTTGTCTTTCGTTGTCCTTACTCCCATTGTTCTCATCGTACACAACGATGGCACCTCTAGTATTGTCCTCCACACCGCCTTCGATCATGAGTGGGTTTGGTTGCTCAATTCTTGGTGCATCTCTAAATTTCTCTCGTTGCACGGGTCCATCTCTCCTGCTGACCGCGTCAGCAAGAACACGTCGTTGGAACTCAGGGTGGCTCTTACGTGTGACACGAGGTCGGAAAACCATCGCGTTGGAGTCGACTTGATCGTTATAGAAGAGTTCTCGATGGCAAGGTCATTGTTGAATCTGTTTCAGGTTCTCCTAATATCGAGGAATATTCGTGGTATCTATGTATCCACGTGACTCACTGACAATTATTTAGTTTTCAGTTCACCACATCACCATTGACATCCTGTTGATCATTAGGTACCCAGTCCACCACGCCATCCTCCGTAGACTTGATCACCAGTGTTGTCGTCACTACTCTGTCTGCGTTGTCTTCGTATATGCCGCCTACCTCTCGTTCATCAAGTGCGACCGTTCGACTCACTTTGACAGTGTTCGTCTTGGAGTCAAGTACCTTGTACCCCTTTGTGTCGGCTGCATACCCTAGCAGCATGCAGCGATAGCATTTCGTATCGAAATTCGTGCGCTTGGAATCATCGATATGTGCATAACTTAACGACCCAAATACGTGCAGATGCTGTAGCTGTGGTTTCATTCTGTAGTACAACTCAAACGGAGTCATGGTCTTGCTGTTGCTGTTTGTGCTTCGATTGATTATGTACACTGCCGCGTTCACGGCTTCGGCCCACCACTTCGTAGGTACACATTTGTAGTGCATCATGCTTCTGGCTTTTTCCACGATCGTCCGATTCATGCGCTCCGCGACGCCATTCTGCTGTGGGCTGTATGGCTCAGTCTTCTGATGCTCAATCTTCTTCTTTTTACTGAACGCTGTCAGTCGCTTGTTCTTTTATCAGTACACAGGACTTCGATCGTCGTTCCACACTTTTGCTCCATCTTATTTTAATACTCGATGAACCTTGATGGTACATCACTCTTTGCCATCAAAACATACACAGTTACAAGTCCGAAATAATCGTCTACGAAGGTCACCACCAAGCCTGACCCACCAGTGGTTTTTGTTTTCATTGGTTCCGTGACGTCTGAGTGGACAAGTTGCAGTAGTTGCGTTGTCTTCCTCTTCGACTCTTTGGAAAAGCTAGCCAAAGTCATCTTGCCTTGCAGGCATCCACCACACAGTTGTTCGTATACGGCTGTCGTAGCCTTTTGGTGGCCGTTTGCATCTTCTCGTAGTTGTTGATGCTTGTGTGGCCAATTCTTGCGCGCCACAGCTCTCACTCGTCATTTTTGTTCTCATGCGCCACTAACATCGCGTTCTCGTGCTCCATCCTCAGCATGTACACGTTTTCATTGCGTTTGGTCGATATCATAATCTTATTATCTTTTTGAATCCCACAGCAAGTCTCACCGAAGCGAACATCATGCCCGTGTTGGACATTCTTAGCTATGAACAGCAGCCGTCTGTCCAGCTTTGGGATGTGGAGCACATCTCGCATGGTAACCATTGTTCTATTCCCACAGCAGAACTGAACACTTCCTTGGCCGATGGCATTCATGCCAGCACCATCCGCAACACATACTTGGATGGGATGTTTTAAATCATGGTACTCGTGAAAATCTTCTTTGGAAGGTGTCATATGAGACGAGGCTCCACTATCGATACACCATCCTTCCATTTCTCCCGTGTGTACCGTAAGTGCCATCTCTTTTCCGTTGTCCTTTTTGCCTGAGGGACATTCAAACTGCTGATGTCCCATTTTGCGACAGCAGTGGCATTTGCCATGGAATGGTTTAGCCTTCTTTGCATTGTCCCCACTTCGTCCGCGACCATGAACACGACCAATTCAAAAAGCACCGTCTGCGTCCGCGAGCATGAGCGCGATTAACTCGAAAAGCACCCTCTGCGACTTCTTGATTTTGCTTCCTCTCGTATTCCTTCAGGAGCTTCTCCTTGACATCCACCATCGTCACACCAATAGAGTTCTCAATGATCGCCACCAACACTTCATACTCAACCGGCAAGCTACCAAGCAGAATAGTCATCTGGCGAGCTTCATCCATCCCATCACCAACCGCCTCCATGCTTAGTAAAAGCTCGTCGAAACGGTCGAGGTGGCTAGCAATACTGTTGCCCTCTTCTATACGAAATTCGTGCAGTCGCTGCGTAAGTGTGATTCGGTCCTGAAGGTTGCGTTTATTGCGGTAGTGTCGCAGGATATCTTAAACCTCCTTTGCAGTGCGTACATGGCGAATCTTGGACTGGTGTTCGACCTCAATCCCTTGTGTGATAATGGCGTGCGCTTTCATGTCCTCGACCTTCCAATTTCCCGTCGTCTCACTCTCTGACTTCATTTCCAGAATATGATCCAGGAGGCTCTTCCGCGCGAGCGTCTTCTTCATATTAAATTCCCAGTGGTAAAAGTAATCGTTTTCATGCAGGTCGTCGAGTTCCTTCATCATTTTCTTCTTCTTCACACAGTCAAGAAAGGTTTGGGCTCATAACCTGATAAGTACGGTAAATTGGAAAGTATATTATTCACACTGTATCTCGCATGCGGCGTTCATAGATTCGAGAAGCTTCGCCTGTCTGTTCTAGAACATTCATTTTCCATCATGTCTCATCAGATGTCCCGTCGGGCCAACGACAGTGCTCCTCCCAACAACAGGAGCTGTTAAATGGCCCAACTGTCTTATAACACAGTTGTTATGACCAAGACAGATTTTCGTCAAGACATATTTCTGCGGTCTATTTATCGAAAGCTGTTTTGAATTATAGATCGGTCGGCTCCATTGGCTCTTCCAAGCTCCTTATAGCAAGTTGATATCATAAAGATCAATAAGTTCGAAACAACAATTGACGAAGTAATCTTTGCTTTAGAGAAAATTAAATTTCCCCGATGTTTGTTAAAACAAATGGGTTTGAGTAAAACTGTGTCAGCTTTGCCAACACCACATTCCCAAAAGAGTTTAAGGAAGTATTGAGGCCTCATTGGCTATTTGCACAATTGCAGCACTAGTCATACGAGTCTCGCAAGGCTTATTGTAAAAGCACGATAGGCGGTGCTGGATAAGGATTCCTCTTATAACAACAATTGAAAGACTTTAGCACACTTTTCAACTGGCTCTGTCGACAAAGCTGTTTGGCGCTTTTTCATCGCTTCAAAATGTTTCAGCTGCATGATTTGAGATTTTGATTAGGGAGGTCCATCTCGCTCTAGTTAAGGCAGCTTGGGCTACACATTTGAGCTGCTCCGTCCGTGGCAAGAACTTACTTTCTACCGGTAAATTTCAAGTATATCTTCTATTTTTTATGCCTTTTGTGGTCTGTCTTACCAAAAATTAGCGCAGAAGGCAATTATACGTCTCACTTGTCCTAAAATAACATCAAGTGGCTTTAAGAGTTATACTCTCTCAAAACCAGGCTAGCTAAATATGCTTGTCCACGCGGTATTGCGCTGACCGGATTATGGGAAATTTAATGTTTGTAGAGCCGAAAGATTTATTTACGAAGAATTACTTTAGTTCTATTGATCTTAAGCTCTTAGTGCACTTCTTCATCTCAGGCAAAAATGCTCCAGTCAAGCGCTTTACTTCTTGGTAGCGATCGTAGCTGCATGCTATGAATGTGCAGATTGGAGGGCAGCGATTTCATTTCGAGTCGATGCTACAAATGTCTACTTCTGGAGGCACATCGTGCTTTATCTAGCGGTTATTGAGGCAAAGAAAGAAAACCAATATTTTGTTTCCACGACAATGACAATGGACTGGGTTAAAAACTGCTGCTTTCAACGTTCAAGTAAATTTGCAAAGAGTAAAAAGAAAGCAAAATTTAGTGTCTAAAGCGCTGCATTGATCTTCGGTTGGCCGCTATAGCGCAACAAGCCTTGATCGCATTGGTGTGTCAAGGCTGAAAGTGCTATTAAGTCAGCTCGGCTATGTTTGGTGGCGAGACGGTCTCATACTTTGGCTTTACACTTGTATGAAAATGTTTTGAGGTCCTTTTACGGCAACAGACGTTGTCGAAACCGTGAGCTGCTTTTGATGTATTGTATCGTTAATATCTAATTTTAAGTACAAAAAATGATGTACAAAACCATTCTTGCGCTTTTCCTATATATCATGCGTAAAAAGGAATGTAATTTTACTTCATGTTATCTTTTATTAGACATGTTAGTATTTTATTCTATTTTGTAGCATCCAGAACAACGACGTAATTGTGATCATTAGATATTTTGTCACGGGTGCTCAACGTTAGATCCAAAGCAATATAAATTGATAGTATTAAAACAAATTAAAGCTCTTATCAAATCTTAATAAAGTGGTAGGCGAGTAAAAATGACGTTAAGTTCGCTTATATTACACTACTGCAGCACGAACAAAACCTGCTAAGTTGCTTATATAGGCACACACTAACAATATAAGTATCTTTTTCCATCTCCGAGAACACTGATTAGGTATCACGAATGTGAAAAAGCAAAGTAATTAATACAAGCGTTATTGTAATATAGAACGGATTAATCACTTCAGTACGTAAAATTTGCAGCTTGTCTACGTGCATAGCACGCGGGCCGTAAGGAGAAAGTACGTGCCTCAGCCAGCTCAAAACAGAGCAGCAGGGTTTAGTAGAGTGTGGCTATCACGTGAATAGCAAACTTCAAAACATACACGAGACTCTTTGAACATACGCCATTTGAAAACAATACTAGCAATTAGAAAATAAATGGTTCGTCTCTTTCTGATTGGTTTGTAAGGTGCTGGAAGGGCGTGTGGGTAACGTTCAAAGAATGTTGCTCAAACGCCCCTCTAGCACTCATGCTCGGCTTTAAGTCCTAAGTTCCATCAAATGAGACCAAGATGACGGCTATCGGTGCGTAAGGCAGGAGACATATTAAATCGATTTTGAAAAATTGGCGCAAGCAATAAAGCCGCCACGGTTGGTTGAGAAGACAAATTGGTCTTTGGTATCAGCGAGACCATCCAGACAAACTTCAGATTTTTTTCAAGCCCAACAGCCAAAAGATTGTGTAGTATCGTATTGCTCATCGCGATTTATGCTTGGTGAAAGCAATACGTCCATGGTAGTATGGTACAGCGTTGGAGTTCAAATTATCGACGTTTTAGCAACATGACTATAAGGTTGAGTGCAAGAAGCTGGCAATGGTCCCCTGCCAACGGCTTCATCCATAAAGTAGGCAATCAGCAGTTTTGTTAAACTGGACGATGTGCAATAACAGAGCTTGACTATATATATAGCGATATTTACGCAGATTTTACACTTGTGGGTGGTAATATAAACGATACATTGATATTCAGCAAATATGCTCATCAGAGCTATAAGTGAGAACCAGCCGACTCCATTGCGCCTTATTTTATGACGTACAAGCTACGACGTTTCGAACAATAATGCGTGCGAGCAAAATGCTGCGAGGCATGTAGTTAAGATTTGAGTCAAAATAACATGGCTCATTCTGCACTTCAACAGAGAGCGCAAGCAACTGATGTTAATGATATGCTTAAGCGCACCATGTTCAGTTTTGCCTTAGCGTGGCAAGGCTTAGAATATCCTTTAAGGTAGCCCTGGCTATAAGTAACGGCGAACTTTTTCCTTACGTATTATTCCTCTACATATGTGTGTTGCAATATTTACGAGCTGCTATAAATCTTACTGTGTACACGAATTGAATATATCGATAAAATGCTTGTGATATGTGTAAAAGAATGGTGCGAAACAGTACCGACATGAACATTTTTGTTGGTGTAGCTGGCGCTTTAAAATTATTCTATTTTACTAAAGAAGGAGCGACGAATTGTACGATGCGACAGGTGCAGCCTCACTTTATCGACCTATATAAGTTCTGGACTGCCTATAGCCAATCGTCACAGATGAAGTAACACCTGAGAAGACCCATTTTAACACACCTTTGGCGGACACACACTAAGAAGACTTTCTAATCACCTCCAATTATTGCATTTCCTTGTGTATTTTTACCAAGAACACTTCTTCTCTTCGTCGCTATTGTCACTACAATGAGTACCGTCAATTGTTACTTCGAGCAGCGCGGATGCCGCCACTCGACATTGTTTATGACCGAGTACAAACGGTATGCATTTGATTTTTTTTCTTATTAAAGGCAGAATCGTGTTCTAACAAATATATTTTTTCGATGCATAACCTGCCGCAGAACTAATCGCACTAAGAAGACAAAAGTAAGTGACAGCCACGATTCGTTTGTTAAGCAGCCAGTTCTGACGCTTTTCGATTTTCAATATTAATTGTGGACGTTGTCTTGTATGCAGATCCTGCGCTGTTTCCCACATTGCTGCCCTGAGCACTTCAGCCGCAGCTACTGCGGCTCTTCGCTTTGCGTGCGCGTCGAGGTTGTTGACTCTGGCCGCCTTGACGCTCAGCACCAGGCCAAGGCAGATACAATTGTGCCAAGCAAATTTGCTAGTCTGCTCGTGTTTGCGCATTTCGAAGAAGCGCAGGATCATCTTCAGGCTGTTAATGATCTCATCGATTACGACGATGTGGTGAGCTCTATCCAGACAGAGCAAACACCCAAGGGCACTTGGATCGAGGGCACTGTCGTTAACAGTTCTCTTGTCGACGTATGTAATTATTACCTCTTTTTTCAAGCATCCATTCGTAGCTATACTTGTAATCTGATACTCGCATTCAGACCTCACAGCACAGAAGTACCCTGTTTCAGCTTAATCCTGGCGCTCGATGGTACTACGAATGGGAGAGTGCGGCAACGAAGGCCCAGCGTTTCACCAAACACGTGCTGCGTGTGTACATCTTTGAGCGTGTCCGGTCGCAACTTCGTGTTGTAGGGCTAGTCTCCTCGTCTGAGTTTATAATTGTGTCTTATCGACGGTCAACCAATGAAGTGCGCGCTGAACATGAGGCGTTTGGAACCTCACGTGTAGCTAATCTAAGTGTTCATTTAACTGGCGATAATTGCAGTGGTAATAGCCCTGCAATAGCGTTGGAGGACAAATCATCAACAATTCAGCAAGAGCAGAAAAAAGACTCTAAAGAAGTATTTTGGAACGACCGCAAGCTGTGGGAATGCCGGCATCCGGATATTATGATGTCATCAAAGCAGCTCGCTATTCTTTTTCACTTTGTTAATCATGTAAGCGCATCCCCGTACAAAATGTGTTTGCAGCAACTTTGTAGGAATTTTAAAAGTCAAGTCGCAAATTATCACTCCTACTTAACTGAAAAGGACACTGGCGCTGACCATCATTTCGCTGCATCATTGTCGTGGACTTTTCTCGATCCACTCGACCGAGTGAGCGACAATGCGCACCAACTTCAAAGCAAATGCGACACCGAGAAGGGATCGCTAACACAATTGGTTGAGATGTGCACGAGTCTGGTGGGGTGGCTTACACTTGACAATGGCAATTTGCAAATCTATCGCTCAATTTTTCGATCTTTTAGCGGAGGGCTCCTTGATCAGAACAAGGTACGTACTGGATACGTGGAGGCTGTTGCTACTATATGCAACCTTGTTAATCGTTACTTGGGCTACGGTAAGGACCCATTTGACACGCTGTCTTTTCTATGCGAAGAAATTGTAACGGTCGTGTTCCAAAACGACCATTTCAAGCTGCTGCGAGGTGAACTTTTGGATCTTCTCTCGTTTAACACAATGTATGGAATGCAAGAATTTGTGGCACAACTTCGAGCACAGTATATATTGCAGCAGATTTATTTGATGCCAGAACACGTTTCTCGGACACGGCAAATAGGAACTCGAATTTCCGCATTTGATGGATCATGGGCTTTTAATGGACGCAAATCTCTAATTACACCAATTAGAGGCTCAGCAGCGAGTGATTTCTCACTCGGAAGTCTCATAACGTTCATGAGTGAGCTCGCTCGAATCGAAATTTGCTCAGTAGATGATCTGTCGCTAAAAATTGGCTCTGAGTGGAATGTCTGCAGTGTCCACGGTGGCAAAGTGAAGTCGACAGATGGTAGCCAGTCCGGTTTAATATTAAAACTGGACGACCGACAAAGAATATTTAGCAACTTTCCATCTGGGATCTCCAGCCTAATTGCGCTCGGTGGGCACCACTTTGGCGACTATTGTGGCAAACTAATCTCGCCTACCAACATTGCGATAGAAATGTACTCGTGGTCAGTGACCAGTATTAGGGTACATCAAGCACTTCGATATAAGCTGAATACTGACATAGAGAAAATCCTCGATATTCGACATAATTGGAGAAGCACTGGATGTCTTCGGGCGAGACTTGTCATTGAAAGTGGTGTTTGGTCGACAGATCACAGTAATCAAACTGTGAATTTTCATCTGATGTCATTTAAACAAAAATTCGAATCAGTGAAGGCTTGGAAATTGATGTACGAGATAGTGGCTGTTTATGATCGCATTCGTTAAGCGTAGACAAAATGCTATAAGATCTGAACTGATCATACATCTCTCACGAGTGTTGTTTTATATTAGGTCTCAAATTGTTTGTTTAATGTTTCTAGGCCAGTACTGTGCTTTTTTCTTTTGAATCACTATTCTCGTTTGAGATATTTTTTTGCCCATAAATAAGAGATTCCAATTTGCTGAGACGTCTTCTTGGGGCGTTTAGTAAGAGTGACAGGTGATTGACCATATTTTACATGACTTAGTTGTCATGCTCGGCTTTCAAGGGCAAAAGGCTTAATCTCGCACATGCAAGCGTCACGTGCTCCCCATACGTATAGATTCGTCGAGCATGTAAGCGCAGTTGGCTGTTTAAACTGTGTCCGTGTGTGCTAACCACGCTTTGGTTTCTGAGATGACCTAATTGTGGAATATCTTTGCACCTGTCGCATACTGCAATTGAGCATTATCATTATGACAAGTACATGACATCTCTAGGAATGGTCGAAATATAACACCTACATCTTCCCACGATATATTTTAGCACTGTTAGCTCCAGTCATCATCACCAAAAACTGCAGCGATAATTTCGTTTGAAGAACCCTAGTAAGTTTTTTAAATGAGAACAAAGGAATATCTTTCGCACACAGACTTTACGTGGCTAGAATGAACGCTTAACGCTTATCTCTCACAGTGCAAGCATCGCGTTGGGCGGTAAAAAATGCCATGGCTCCATGGCTGTGGGGCAAAAAAAACGTTGTATATCTATACCGCCCTGTTGATATAAGATCGAACTATCTCCTTCACCGTGGCAGCTTAACTGCCCGTGTTGGTTCTCCAAAGCCGACGCCACCCACGCCGGCCTTACGCATAGATCTTGATCTCGATCGATGTAATCTAAGACTCAAAGCCAAGCTTAAAACGACACGAATGCTGGAAGGTGTATTTGGCGGTTTTGTTGAGCATTTGTAGACTATACACAAACCCGGGATACCAAGCTATAGATTTAAGTTTAGCGACATGTCATTAAAGGCTCAAAAATATTGTGGACTGTGTATTAGAATTGTCAGTTATTTCGTCACAGGTGCTTAATCAAAGCTCTTCGTAGATTTGAAGCTTTATGTTTATACACAAATGCGGCTTAATGTTTACAATAAAGGAGTCCCAAAGGAATCACGTCTGTGTTAAAATTACACCGCTGAATGTATAATGAACAGGCGGATGGCGTCACAGTATTTACAAGTAGTAATTACATATGGTAGCCGTTCATTGGTCTATAAAAATATATTCACTTCCATCTTCTCAACAGGTTAACAGCCGCAAACAACAGCCTCGCTTCACCACACCTTCGCCGCCATGACTACCAAGCGCACCGAAGTTCTCCTAGGAGATGGTAACTACTACCATTGGGAGTTCAACATGAGGATGGCCCTCGAAGAAAAAGGCTTCTGGGGCACATTATGGGCGCGAAGGCCGAGAACGAAATAACAGAGACGTGGCTCGTGAATGACGCCAAGGCATTGGGTATAATTGCCCAGGGCGTCGAGATTTAACACCAGACCAAGATTCGGTCTGCTACTCGTGCCTTGGAGGCATGGGGAACGCTTCGCGACTTCTACAATCGTTCCACCCTACACAATCGTGTCACGATGACACGGCGCCTTCATGAGTTTAAGATGGAGAGTGGCACTCGCATGGTGGAACATCTGGACGCGTTCGATGAGCTGGTCGTGGGACTCCAGACGACGGGAGAGCCGGTGGATAAATCAAGACAGCTAGTGGTGCTTCTGAGCAGCTTGCCGGCGGAATATGAGATAATATCTTCTATCGTAGAGAACGCCAAGGACATCACTCTGATTGAAGTCAAGGAGAAGCTGTTAAAGGAGTCAGACAGACTACAGAAGAAGGAAGCAAGTGAGAAAGCGTTTCGAGCCACAGACAATGATGGACGGAACAAGGGCAGACGAGGAAGTGGCCGCAAGAGTTACGCGCCACGCAACGGCGGCGGTTTTCGTGAAAAATGCTTCAATTGTGACCAGACTGGTCATATCAAACGGGACTGCCCAGCTGCTGAGAGCCGTTCCATAAACCCTTTTAGCGGTAATGATGCAGTGTTTGCTGTGGGGGATGAACAACCAGTAAGCTGGCCGATCGACAGTGGTGCGACGTCACACATAACCCTCACCGAAGTGACTTGATCGACTTCAAGCAACTTAAAGCCGACGTCAAGGTAACAATTGCAGACGGCAGGAAGTTACGCGTCGAAGGTGCTGGAACGGTGAAGCTTATTGGCTTAGATGGAAGACGCATATCGATGATGAAAGTGCTGCTTATCCCTGGACTTGACAGACGTTTACTGTCTAATGGAAAGCTTGCCGAACGTGGACTAAGTGTGGAGTTTCAGCGTGCTTCGTGCATCATTTGGGGCAAGAACGAAGCTTT
>RCHQ01000465.1:0-17565 GCA_003676415.1 Plasmopara muralis
CCGAGTCTTCCTACGGCCTCAAATACGTCCGATCCTGCCTTCTAGACATGCAGACACGCGTTCCAAGCGGAAATTTGCGAATACTGCTCCATTTTAAGCGCTGATTCTTCCGACAGCCTCATTTACGTATAATCAAACTTCCTTGACATGCAGACATGCAGACACGCGTTCCAAGCGATACTTAACGAATACTGCACCATTTGATGCAAAAGTGGTTCCTTTTTCTAATCCACAGACCACAACTGGTGAATGTATTACTCCGCTAGCCATTATTAAACTTATTTTAGAGGAGCCGCGGCGCCAAATTGCTTAAGCGTTGCAATATGGACGTGAACAATAGACCATAATATATGTGCTTCTGCAGGTCGAATAAATAAGTTGCAGAGCGATTTGTGCCTTGATTTGTCTATTGGTTATAAAATTGGCCTTGATAGAATACACAATCGATATTTGGTGGACGATCCTCTAACTCTGTCAAGGTTTAGTGGGCTTGAAGAGGGCCGTTGTAGAATTTAACACTTAGCAAAAAAAATTCTAACTCACTGACAAATTAAAGAGGTCAGGAACTAATCGAAATTTATCAACTGCTTGAACCTTTTGGGATTGAGGTGCTAATAACGATGACGTGAGCTGGAAAAGCTTCAACACCAATCGGTTGTATATTGACGACGCCGCCAAACACAAAATGATCTTCGGCTTCACAAGAGCATTGCAGAGCTGGTCAGGTTAAGTTTGAAACTGCTATGTGCTGGCCTCGAGACTTTTGAGTGGAGACTTCATGTAGTCAAATTTTGAGGCAGGTCGTCCCTGTACAGCTGGAACTTTTAGTAAAATTACCTTCCGGTAGCCTCAGCTATCAATATAAATGAAAATGACTCTTTTGCTTGATCTATGAACAAAGCGATCGGCTGGAAAATTATGACATTCTAAAGCTTGCTCACACAAAACTGTGAGCTACATAATACAAAGAGCATCGTGAGCTCTATAAGTGAGAGCATAGTCGAAAGCAACACGACGGTGGGCAAAGTGCTAGTTCAACTTCAGTCTCTTCGAGCGGTAAAAGAGCAGACACATGTAGAGAAGTGGTCTTTGCTTTTACTGATCAAAATTTGACAGAATTTACGTTTAACGCAAATGCTGACGCCCTCATGAACACAAAATTGGTTGGAGATTAAAGTCGAGTGGATCGAGATCGCAAAGAATCAGTACAACAACACGCTCTATCTATGAGGTTACCAAATGGCAAGCATTATGGAATTTGTTCCTATTTTGACATTCGCAATAGATTTCACTATTGAACGATAGCCCTCCAAAGAAGAATATTCTCCAATGGATCAATTATAAATTTCTTGTCATAAATACAACGAAGGGTAAAAAAGTATACGTATAAACCTCGTATTAATCACATCATTATTGCCTTCGATATGATATTGCTCAAAGAGGTTCAGTCATCACTGCTGGAGAAACTATCACGATATTACGATAGTCTGTTTCTTGATGAATATTGCTCGTTGGCTTATTACCCATTGTCATGGAGACGGATAGAAAAAAGGCATTTATAAACAAAGTCAGACGATTGCTGACGCATTTTGGCCATCGTTGGCGACGTCATCGATACAGGTACGGAATTGTGTGCTAATTACTGAATTAATATATCAAAAAAATGTTAAAAGGCACACCCTGACGAACATTTGTATGTGGTCGTAACGGCAACAAGTCCCGCGTGGTCTCTCGTTAAGGTAAATTTGTGATAATTTTACAGAGTATAGTAGCACCGGCATCATCTAAGCGAAAAGGCTGAAGTCGCGTCATGACGCGTGTGGGTCATATTTACGGTTAGTCTCACCTTGCCTACGGTAAGCTCGTCATTGCCATTTTTGCGCTGTCACGCACAGCAACGTCTTTTGAACTGACAGACAACTCGATGCGTGTGAAGAACCAAAACGTGAATCGGCGTCACAAACCCGAGGAAGGAAAGACCACCTTAGCAAGCGAAGATATTGGGCAGCGCAACTGGGTGAGTCCGACCAAGCCTACGCGTGGGGCGGCTGCTAGCGAAGGCAGCCGTAGCGGGTCTAGTAGCCCGACAGACGTCCAGCAGCCGCAACAGCTTTCGAGTGATCTATTGCCTACGCATTTTCAGACGCACACCAATTCGCCATTTCACTCTGTAGGTGGTGTTGTGCATATGTCAAAAGCGGAAGAGGCAAGTACTGTGACGCATGAGGAGACAGTGGACAAGAATTTTATACGTACGGCGATGGTTAACCGAATTGCCGAAGCGTTGCGTGCCATGAAGCCCCACGCGCCTGATAAGGTGCTAGCTGCACTGCCTAGACTGGCGCTACATTTGGAAAAAGCGCTGTTCAAACTAGCCAAGACCGAAGCTGAATACGGTGATGTATCGACGCTGCGGAATCGCATTGCTCAGATCCAAGAAAATAATGCCAAGAAATTGCTGGCTCAACAGAGGCGAACAAAGCTACAAACATCCGAGCGGAGTGGCAATGCAGCCAAAGCCCCGCTTCAGCTAGTGGCCGAAGAGCAGGCTCGCATTATCTTCCAGCACCTGCAATCATGGCGCCAAAAGCTGGTTAACATGTGCGGCGTGGCGCCCTGGGATATCCTACCTAACTCTACTTTGGCTCAAGTGGCTCTCTATATGCCAGTTACCGAGAAGGAGCTCTTGGCGTGCGGTTTAGGGAATGAGCAGGCCGCGCGCTTTGGATCTTCGTTGTTGCAAGAGCTACAGCGTCGTCGTAGTCGTATCTCGAGCAACCAAGCCACCCCGTCGATCAAGATTAAGCACGGTCAAACACTAAACTTAGCCAAGCGAGGGTCTTTGGAATCGTTGGCTGTCGGTCTGAGCAAGAAGCACAAAAAAGGAGAATCTGCGCGTTTGGCCCCAGCGCCGAGCCATAACAGGACGTCGCTTATGACTCCTGCACCTCTCCTTCCTGCTGTGGACTCCCTTCCGACGTTGCTTCCGGCAGTCTCCATAATTCCTGGAAGCGTCGCCAGTGCGACCACCACTTCAATGGCGATACAGCAGTCGTTGTCACCGTCACGGTTATCTTGCTCTCAATTTCCTCTACAAAATTCATTATTTACACGATTGCAGCCCCAACCGCCACCACCACAGGAGCAACAGCCTGAGAACCACATGCATCTATTGGTTCAAGGAGCAGGTCAACTTAGTAAGCAGCAAGACGCCAAGAGCCTGGAGGCGTACAAACAGGAGGTCCAGTCGTTGCGGTGGATGCTTCATCAGTCTCAACAGGAAAAGTTTAAGCTAGAGATGGAAGTGCAGCGTTTACGCGCCGAACAACAGCGCTCAAACGATGGACAAAAAAACCGTATTTAAATTCACGAGAATATAACACATATCTAACCTTATATTTATCTCGTAACGTGCTTTGAAACTAGCACATAGACATGTCCCTCACTGTGATGAATAATGACTATATACTCAATTGGACTTGAAAATTAATCAGGCTGAGCTTCTATGCAAAAAGAACAAGGTCCATAACAAGAAAAGGGATGGCGAATTTAGTCCATCTAGGATTAAGAGGTATAAAAATGCTTTTGTTGAATGAAATCGTAACAATGCGCGCTTTTCGCGTAAACCGGCATACTTTCCTGCACGCCTCGGTAAGGTAGCATTTTTATTTTTGTTGTGTAACGCATTCGTGTCACACTTGTTGCTGCTATTACCCATTTGTGAAACATGGTCATGGAACAAGGCGAAGCAGTACTTGGTCTGCTCACGTATAACTACGCTCAACAGTAGTTTCGGGCTATGTATTCTACAGTGAGCTCAGGATTAGATATATACAAGCTATATAATGTCCTGGTACTAAGATTACTCCTAGCAGAGACCTGAATTTACGCTTCTTAAAGCAAATTGCTAAGGCGCTAACATTGCATCTGGTAGCATTTGCACTTCATCTACACGTCAGTCGTCTTAACAAATCCTCCATAAGGATGAACTATCATTTTCATTTGCATCAAAGCATACAAGACGCGCTGAATGAGGTGATAGTCCTGTTAAGCCCTGAGGTTGTGCAACATTTGACGGCACAAAAACTCGAAGTGGCCAGTGCGCGCTTTCAGATATTATATACGGTCTGCTGGAGCATCTTCACCAGATGCCTCACCCAAACTTGAGCTATTTACGATTAGCGTGAAGGCTTTTAAGAAAAAACGAAAACATATCCATATAGTTGTCCAAATAGTTACGATGTCTGCGTTGTTGCCGACGAAGCAATAAATATTGGATTTGGCCATCTCAAAGCTCGTAGGAGAGCATGCGAATGGTTACTTACGTGCAATACCTTAATTGAGAAAAAAAATTCCACCTGGGATGAGCTGAAGTATCAGTTGAAGCAAATATTTTCGCCATCTGACCATACGATCGCGCTTATATGCGACCCTTCAATTTGAAAATATTCTGGTATACTTAATCACACTCCTCGACCTCAACTTCAGCATTGAATTACCCACAGTCCGGCTCCACATTTGCAATACTGTTTGAGATCGCAGCGCTAGCGTTGGAGATGAAAAAAAAATCTAAAAAGGGGAGCGCATTTGTACCATTCGCCCTCGCGGGTGATCCTCAGAAAATTGTTTTGAACGACGAAGACCTAAATCGCATTGTACTGCTGGAGGCGCCGATGTGAACGTTTCGGAAATTGCTTTGTTCATTGTTAGATAAGCTGGCCGAATGGCTGCCATCATCCTGCCTGTTTGACCACCATAATGACGAAGGCGACTTGTTGTTTTCAAATCGTTAGAAACATCGATAAGAAACATCGATAGTACTTATCCCTCTTCGAATCAATGTAATTTGAGAGAAATTATTGTATTAAATGTATCAGTCTTTAAACTGTACTCTTTTGCGCACTTCGATCCATTGAAATGGAGAATATTGCTCGGAATAATTACTGCCGCATACAGTTTGTCACAAAAAGGCAATAGATTAAATTTAAACAAGTTCTTCTACGGCCTAGGCACCTTGCACAAAGTAGGCGTGCAATAAGATATTCGATCTTCCAGTGAGCAAGTGTTGTGAGAGGCTTTGTCCACGTAGCGGTATGTTGTAACCATGAGACTTTCCCTGTATCCATAGCATCTAACTATATTCACACAGCCACGGCGGCATTGTAATTCGTATATGTATAGCTACCACTTTATTTCTCATTATTACTTTGTAATTAAAAAGGATATTGCTTTTGTGGTCGGAGAGAGCGCAGCCCCTGTTCACCGATGTCACCAATACCGCAAGTATCTTCTTGCTAGGCTAATGCTCAATTTTCTCGATTTGTCTTTCACACCATCGACAAGACCCGAAAAATCATCCGGTCCTTCAGAATCGCAAGCTCTCACTTGTTGCACAGATCGAGGTACACAAGCTGCATGAGGGCAAGATAACGCGAGATATCAATCGCGTTTGACCACAAAATATGTTATAGTTACTAATGTAGCTGCCGTGATATCGCAAATGTGAAGCAAACAAGGCCAGCAGCACCTTCGCGTGGAGTGCATTGCTGCCACCGTAATGTCAGTATGCGCTGGGATAGCTGATCTTGAAATGATTAAACTGTGGTCTAGAAAACGTACAATGCTTTGTGCGACCCATCTATTTATTTGTGTAATAAGCCTGACCATTTGTGTCGATGCGTGCCAAAATAGTGCTAAATACCGAAATATTGTCTTGCAGAAAACTACCAACGAACTGGTGAAACGACATTAACGCATTGTAATGCAAACAGAAATGACGCACATGAGCAGCGATATCGAAGCTTTGATTTTTGGTAGTGAGCAATATCATGAAAAGAGAAGTAGTTTGTTAGCATTGAAACAGCATAATATAACAACGCAAGCCCAGATGTGCGAAGCTAGACATTCCCGTGGAGGTGCCTGCCAGCTGACACACGAACCATTCTTTCAACTTGGACAAGTCAAAAAATTCAACAGGCACGGCAAGGCAGAGAGTTCATTATGTCTGTCAGGTCATGAGTAACCGAAATAACGTCTAAAGCCATCGACTGCGCAAAGAAATCCATATTGATCCTCGCATAGTATCAAGAAATCTGTAGACTTTAAAAAGATACCAGCGAATAATCCACCCACGAAAGTAAGACCAAGCAGCAGTCATGTCCAAACATTGGGTTTGATGCGTTAATCCCTCTCATCCAAATATTATCGTGAAACTAGCAAACCAAGCCTTTTTTGTAAGCCCACCATTATCTCCGCAATGCCCACATCCTGAATACATGACACAATAAATTGCCTCAGCAAGCATTTTCAATGTAGTATAGTTCAACGACTGCGGCTGCGGCTGCGGCTGCGAGGTCCACTCGCTGATGGTGGAGGCTGAGGAGACCTGAACAGGAGCAAATAAAGACACGTCAGCAAAGACACAACAAGAAAATACACATAGCACAGACACGTGCCAACTACGGTCATTTCTAGAATTACGACGCGATCCATGGCGCGACGACATCTCCGATCGACTGTAGCGACGAAACCCTTGAGGAGACTTGTCCATTCCTCTTTCATCATACTCGCGGTGTGCGCGTTCTTCGTTCCGCGTACGCAAATCATAGCATGGACGCCTCTCAGACTGCTGAAAAACCTCGACATCACTCGAGCGTTCGCAAGAGCGCTCACCAGGAAAGTCATGCGAACGCTCACGCATGCTCAAAGTATCCTCGCCTCTTCGCATGCTGCTACTGCTGTGGCGACGGTAGCGCACAGGAGAGCTACTGCGTCCCCGATCTTCCAGATCTTCACGATTGTGTCGGGATGAATGGTGACGAGTCGAGTGGTGACGATGATGGTGACGGCGGTGATCAAGCTCGTCTTCGTACCTGCTCTTCCTCCCAGCTTGCGAATCAAATGAGTCGTAGCGCGCACGTCCGCCGCTTCGTTCTTCGCCATCGAAACTGCTATGGCCATCATGAGGCATGCGTTTCGGTCCATCACCTCTACTCCTACGAACGCATGGCATCACAAAAATCAGCAAGGTCATCTTTTTTAAGGTCGAACTTCAGTTACTCCACGAACTTGCGGAAATTGTAGTCCGTACGCAGCTGCTGACCCGCAATCATAATTGTGGCACCGTGCGCCTTCTTTGCCGAAGAAATGTCAGTGTAGTCAACAAAGGCTGACATGGGGGCGCCGGGTCTGGCCTGAGGCAGCACTTTGACATTCTTGACCTCTCCAAATCGACCGAAAGCCTGGTCCAGTTCACTCATTCTAATGTGGGATGGAATGTTGGCTACGAACAGATTAGGTGATGCGCTGACGGGAACTCGCGAGTTGTGCGTCAGGGGGAGCGGCGTCTGGCCCACGGGGTCCTGCATGGACGACGGCGGGCCATCGAAGCGGCGCTGAGTGCCATGTGAGACCGCAAAGGCTACGCGCAGGCGACGACCACCCAACTCCTTGTCGTTCATTTGTCGAACGGCAAGTTCAGCGTCCTCGAGTCGCTCATAGTGCACAAATGCGTAGCCTTTCTTAACGGCACACTGTTCGATGGGTCCGAACTACAGAGAGAGAATGAGTTGAGACAACTAACGAAGACAGCGCGCAAAAGGACAATCATACCTTCCCGAACTCTTCCTCCACGTCGCGCTGTGTGAGCTCGTAGAAAAGATTGCCCACGTAGAGCTTGGTCGACGCCATGGGGGTCTCTTCCATCTCACTTTAAGGAGGATTACACAAGTGGATCTGTAGCTCAAGGATTGGCTGAAACTTGACCAGTCGTGTAGCCATGGTGGATCTTTGCGAAACGACGCAGCTGGGAACGACGATGGCCGACGCGTTCACGATGGAAGAGAGCGACTGGGTGTTCGACTATGTGCTTAATCTTTTTCGCTCGCCAGCATGGGAGTTGCCAGTCATGTGCTTTATTGACGATAATTGTGCTAGCTTCGACACAGACGAAGAGAACAAGTTCAGTTACACGGAGTTGCACGCACAATTTCGCGAGGTAATTGAGAACGTTTTAGGATCGCACTTGGCCGAAATGGGGCTTACGGCTACAGACTTTGCGATCCTATGTGAGAAGCAGCGCGACGCAGAGGGGAAGTATGTCAGTGGTGGTGTCAGTGCGGACGTAATAAACCAAATTTTCGCCATGGACGACTTTTTGAGCTTTAAAAAGCTCATGGTCAAGCGCAATCTTGAGCTTGAGCTGGAAGCAATTAAGGAGCTGCGTGAAGAGGTTATTGAAGACGAACACGATCTTGAGGCGCAGTTTATGGAGCTCAGTGTGCTCTACAAGCAGGAGGAAATGGAGCAGGCAAACCTGGAAGCGGCCCTCGCCATGTCTTTGGTCGTGCAAGGTGAGCAGCTACAACTTGTTTCGGTAGGAACGAAGGTTGCCGAAGACAAACGTGGTAGTGATGGCTATGATTGCAGGCAGTTGTCGCGTGTGGACGTACAGCAGCAAATTCGTGAGAGTGAGAAAAAGGCCAAGGAGATAAGCAAGAGAAACAAAGAGTCTCTTGAAGAAAATCGCAAAAAGCAGCGCGAGTGGCAACAGGCGGCTGAAATCTCCGAAGTTGAAATCAAAAAACGTGAGAAATATCTAAAAAAGCAACGAGATCGACTGATTGAAAAGAAGAAACGCGAGCGTGAGGCGCACCTCAAAGAGTACCAACAAGAGCAAAAAGCGACAGCGCTTGAACCTCCTTTACAGCTTGTTGAAAAGCTTCAAAGCAACATCTTTGAAGAAACGAAAAAAGCAGAAGAACAAGAGCGAAGGAATGCGCTACGCATTGCTTTGGCGCGCCGCATGAAGCAGGACTTACTCGTGTCGGCGAAATCAGAGGCCTCTGAACCATGTCGCTCAGGCAATTCTAAGGTGCACCAGGTGCGGGCAATGTTGTACATGGTATGAGTACGACCTGACTATGTGACCATTGATATTGTTGATGAAGCTGATGGAGCTTGACGACAAGCTTCAGCGTGTCGAGGATCTTCGTCGACAGAGCCAAATGCGGGAGAACAAGGTTCAGACCAAGCTGGTGAGTGGCCTTCCATTCGTTCAGTTCCATTATTCCGCTGAGTGACGTTCTTTGCGACAGAAAGCGGACGTACGATCATAATCACTTTTGTCACAAGCTACGCGACAACGATGCACAGTATTAAATAATCAATAGGTGATGAAATATTAGGAGCTTCTCTATGATTGAATATTGGTCCATTCTGTACGGGAAATGTATCGTCAACACGTGGTTTTAGTTCTATACAGCTGGTGAGGGTACCATGTTTCGCTTCAATACTGGCCTGCTTTGAAAACGATGTCACGTACGACAAAGATGAGTCAGAGACACGAGTATCTAGACGAAAAAATGCACAATACATTTTATAATGCGAAGCGTTTACCCCCCCCACACGCACCCCTACACCATCTCCTCGGTATTTGATTGGCTGTTGAGTCACAAAAAATGCAACAAAAATGTAGTGAACTATGCAAGCCTATCTTTCTCAATTACTGTCAAATATTGTATACACAACCTCGAGACGACGCACTTCCCTCGCGATTCATTCGTCTGTTCACTTCTGTCGCATTCACGAGGGGTAGAAATCCAACGTGGGCCACAAAGCCTCGAAACTGACGTTTCAGTTGCCTCAGTTCAAAAGTCCGTGTGGATTCAAGATATGGTCGTGGCAAAGGGTCGTTGCCTTGCCGCAATCCTTCTTGCTAGCAGCAACCAACTGTCGCCAAGCTTCAAACGCATTAACATCGGTCAGGAAATCGCTCGCCCCAATAGCATACGTCTGATGTCGCTGTTTCGTTAACGCCCAAATGGGCAACAAACGGCGATTTCGTCTCGAGGATGGCGGCACAGGTACTGGCAGCGTTAAAGACGTTAAGAAGCGCGCCTACCAACAAGACTTTGCCCATTTTGACGAGAACGAGAAGGTGCAGTAAAGCTCGTCCTAATGCCGTCAGCACTTTGTCCTCGCGCTTTAGTGCACCAATGTCAATCAATTCATCGAGTGCGTCTAAGATTTTCTTGTCGTTGGTTGGATCCAAACAAGCACGAAGAAAGGCTCTACATCCCGCGTCGGAAGCCTCGTCAAAAATTGGAAGGTCTTGATTTGTAAAACGGGAACGATAATGAAGCCGGTTGCATCTTTGGGACGGGTTGGGCTCGCATGACAGCCTGTAAGATGGACTTAGGAAAGAGACGGAAACATAACCCGCCACTGGTCCGACGACCCGCCCCGTGCGTTAATTCGCATTGGCACGGGCAATCCGAATGCCGTCCAATACATTCGTGCAATGCGAGTCATCGTGCTGCACTTTCTTGACCCGTCCGGTATCAATCACGGCTCTGACAGCCTCAATCGGTAACGACGTCTCGGCATTTTCGTCGTTGCAACGATTCGAATCACGTTTAGACCTTGAAGAAATATCTGTTGCTGGTCTTGCGCTGAATGAATCGATTGGAGCGGTAGAAAGTCAAAGGCACGATAATGTGGATCCTGGCTAATGATGCGGCTTTCGCGCAAGACATCTAATAGTGTCGTAATCTCTTGTAGACTTGGGAGAAAGATAAGGATCAATACACTTGCTTGCTTCGTTGAGAGCACGAGTACCGTCGTCTTCAGGTTAGGTATACAATATTTGACACTGGTTGAGCTGAATAGAGCTGGTCTTCACTACTCTTTTGCATTTCGACTTTTAATGCATTTTTTGTGTCTCAACTCTAAGAGAAGATGGTGTAGGGGGCTACAAAAAGTAGGGTGTGGGGGGGGTGAACGAAAACGGTGGGGGGGGATTAATGTCTCCCTTTATTATAGGGAATCGTTAAACTGCCGGTACCCCTTGATTTCAGCCGATGAGATTAGTTCATCCTATGAATGGGAGCAGTTTATCTTTGTTAATGAACACAGTGTTTTATCAACCAATAAATAGAGAAAGCAATACCCATCCGGTACCCCTTTTTGTCAACTGCCGGTACTCCTTGTTTTTAAGAAATAACTCCTACTCACCTCTTCTCAATATCACTATACTCAACATCACTCTTCTCAATATCACTCTTCTCGCACAACAGCCTGTTGCTCCGAGATTTCAAGAGCGCGGCCGCTTGGGTGAGCCGATGGATGGATGAAAGGCTCGTGGTTGTGTTCTCCCGACGTGACTTCAACCTTCCAAAAGAATGGTGCAGACTTCATGATCCGGATTGTAATCCTGTAATTATGGTTAGTTTTCTGTCTATCTCGCAGGTGTTTACAGCCGCTAAATGCTTGAAAATAGACTCACTTGCACCTGCAGTCAGTTTTCTGGCTGCTTCGTAAGCGTTCCCGGGAATTAGAGGTAGGGGGTTGAACTTTACCGGCCTTTGTGCATCGTAGGACAAGGGCTTTTAGGCTTCCTTCCTTATTTTTGCCTACTCGTTCCGTTCTTATAACACAAAGCTTATAACCTTGGGCGCGCGCGTGCATGAGAACCGCCGACTTTGCCTCTTCCAGAGTGCTGTACGAGAGCTCTCTAGGGGGTTGTAGAGAGTTCATTGCGAGATGAAGAGTGCGAGTAGAGTGATATTGAGAAGAGTGATGTTGAGTATAGTGATATTGAGAAGAGGTGAGTAGGAGTTATTTCTTAAAAACAAGGAGTACCGGCAGTTGACAAAAAGGGGTACCGGATGGGTATTGCTTTCTCTATTTATTGGTTGATAAAACACTGTGTTCATTAACAAAGATAAACTGCTCCCATTCATAGGATGAACTAATCTCATCGGCTGAAATCAAGGGGTACCGGCAGTTTTACGATTCCCTTATTATAATAAATTTACGTATTGTCATTCTGGACGCTCGTACCCATGTGAAAGTGTTGGTCCTTTACATGGTCACAAGAAAGTTATTCATAAATATGCGCTGGATGTCGTGTGACATTAGAGGATGCAATTGCTCGTAGATGGCATCTATGCGTATATTATTCAAATGAAGGGCTTGTTTTTCAAAACCGTAGCTATCAAGCAATCGCCCCAATAAAACTTTATACATCGGCCGTGAGCCACTTGTACAGGGCGCGGATTAATTGGTATTTGATACTTACCGCCGTCTATTTTGAGTCTCTACTACTATTATTGTTGTTTGTTATTATCTTAAATCTCGTCTATGTTAAACTTATTAATCAATCAGTCTAACATAGACGAAATTTATGTTCTGAGCGTGCCTGGCGAAAGCAATCTATACTTTGTTCACCTTTACTCGTTTGCAATTATTCTTGTATTATTCCCTACCAGATCAACACTGTGGTATTAGTTGCTGGGATTGGCGGACATCATGACCAAATGACGACTAGAAACGCGGCACAACAAATTGTCGACAACACTTGATATACACGCAGGTAATGCGTGTTGTGAATTAGCAGCCGAAATACTTTTTAGTAAACGTAAGCCTATCCAAGTCGATTTCGCGTAATAACGGCAAGTCTTTACCGATTATTGCGCGCATAGAATGATTGGATAATCGTCATAATGTATTATTTATATTTAATCTACATATACTTCTGGTAGCTTGTGCGAATTGAGCGCTTTTAAATATCTCTTCCCCTGCACAAGTTGTCTCCACTTTACACTGCAGACTTCGTTTGAAGCAAACTCGATCAGTACATCACCTATTTCAGAATTTCCGGTAAGAGATTTCCGTACCAGCAGCTTATTGATACATTTTTGAGGCGTCGTGTTTCAACCTTCCCACTCGACTCTGCAGCTCTTGACAATCTTGTCTCGATGCAAAGTAAATTGTGCGGCTGGAATCGGCTTGGTCGTGAGGTCCACCATGTCTAAGTTTGATGCCTTTTCAGTGCAATGTCTGTTGTGGGTTTGTGGTTGAAGTAGTGTTAAGTAAGCCATAAGTCTGTCCAAGTTGATCTCGCGTAATTACGGCAAGTCTTTCCGGTGATGAAACGCATAGGATGACTGAATGAACTTTATGATTTATGACTTTAATGCGGACTACGTATAGATTAGTTAGTTGAAAACTCATAAATTTCCAAACATTTCTTCTCTTGCACAAATCTTTTTTACGTTACAGTACAGACTTCTGTTGTGATCTTCAAGCTTTGTTATCTCGCTCAAAGCTCAACCGATTCCATTAAGTTATGAACTCGGTTTGTAAAAAATAATTTTGACGACGGGATACAAAGTGTCAAGTCGAGAAAAGCTGAATTCGAAGATACCGAAGCAGCTGGTTGTGACTCGTTGGATGACGAAGAAGCCATGCAAGATCAAAACATAGCTCCTGGAGGCAAGCAGCCCTCGAGAGCTCAGCTTATCGTGGATTTAATAATATGTTCTGTAGCAAACGACACCACCGAAGCAAATCGCTGGAAAAGCAGCGTAGGTTTTAACAGCAGAGAGGCCAAATCGTTATCGTTCGCTGAGTGAGATGTCTGCGACGACCCAAGATGTGAAGCAGCCTTCGTTGTAGAATCTGTGGAGAAAATGCCGACAACGTACAGTCAACGATGAAATTGAGCAGCGCGGCCAAATGGAAAGAGGCATGTGACTTGAAAGTAAGTCCTCTTTGCCGGAACAGACCTGGGAAATGAATGTGTTGCCTTAACGTCGCGAGTCTATTGGCTGTAGATGGGTCCTTCGGATCTAAAGAAAACAAGCCGAAGAAAACAAAAGATTTGAAACACGACTCTTGGCCAAAGATTTTGCTTAAAAAGTTGTGTCAGTTACGAAGAAACATCTGCACAAGTGACCAAGTTTGCTTTGATCAGAATTCTGCTTTGTTGGTCAACCAAGTGATACTTGTTGTTGCATCTGTGTGCGTAAAGACAGCCTTTATCAACGGCATTCTGGACAAAAAAGCTCACATGGTGCAGATGTAGATAATAATGTGAGCCCGAAGTACGTCTTCCATCTCAAGCGCTCTATTTATAATCTGAAGCAGTAATCTGGAATGTAATATCAACAACGGACGCGTTCAAGCTGAAAGTAATTTTTCACGAAGTGTATTGCAGACCATTCTATATACATCATGCGGAATGACCATGAGTTGATTCTTGTGCATATGACCTCGTACTGGCATGTAGCAACGACAAGCTGCTGACGACGACTTCGAAAGCACTTGACGAGCGATTCGAGATGACGGATCTTGGTCGATTTAAATTAATTTCTGGTCTAAAGATTGACCAAGTAAGTGGTCACGTGTCTATTCGTCAAGCTGATTTTGTGAGTGACATTTTAGAAAAATTTAGTTTGGAACACAATCATTCTCAAGATCCAGAACTAAAATTGACCAAAATCATGTGCTTAGAAGTGTTTGACAAGGAAAAGGCCGGAACAAGAGTCCGATATCGATATGCAGTCGGCTGCCTCATGTATCTGATTGAGATTCGACCGAAATGAGCAGCCACACTAAGAATACACAGCCATTTTTCCTCAGACCTACGTTAAATCACTGACAGGCACTCAAAGGGACTATCGCTACGTTTAAGGACCAAAGACGCATGTCACCACGTTTCAAGCTTAAAACCAAGATTGACTTCGAGACCATTCGGATGCAGATTGAACATGCATTGTGAAAACACTACAAAGCACAAGTGGCTATGCCCGTATTATGAATGGAAGATGCATCAACTGGAGAAGCAAGAAACAGCGGGCAGTGGTGCCACCTCCAACAGAAGCTGAGTACATAGCTTTGACAGAAGCAGCTCACGAAGCGACTTGATTAATGACTTTTTTGTGCAAGCTTGGTGAAATGTCAAGTAGTCAAGCGATCAAGATCTATGATGACAATTAGATTCCATCGCGCTAGCTGAGCCTTTAATTTTACAAATGCACCTAGCTCGTCAACAATTGCTGTCACTTTATGAGCAAAACGCGGATCAGTCCTGTCTATCTTTTTCGATGTGATCGGACTCATTTTAGCCATAAATTAAGGAAGAATGACTCTTTCCAAGCGCTTAGACGTCGTACGGCCACAGATCAGTCCCGTCTATCAATCTAGATGAGACGTACGATGTCTCAGCGTTTAGGAAATAGTCATTAATCGCTAAATTATGGCTACATTGAGTCCATGCATGTCTGCATAAACAGATGGGACTGATCCGTGGTCGTACGACATCTCAGCGCCTAAAAATAGCTTTCATTCGCTAAGTTATGGCTATATTAAGTCCGTGTACGTCTAGATAGATAGATGGAACCGACCCGTGGCCGTACGACATCTCAGCGCTCAGACATCTTTCATTCGCTAAGTTATGGCTATATTGAGTCTGTGCACGTCTAGATAGATAGATGGGACGGATAGAGGTCGTACGACGTCTCAACGCTTAAACGCGTCATTTCTTGTTAGCGTTGTTATTGTTATAATGAGTCCGGTCACATCTGGATAGATAGACTCATGCTTCGCTTTAGTTTGGTCTTAACGCTGATCATAAGTCGCTTGCTCTCCGCAGGTTTGCTTGGCGATTTTGCTTCTATTCTTTCGTTGTGTGCTAATTTCTATTAATGTTATATATTGCCGAACACACAAAATATTGTAGATGCGCTTCGTAATATATTGTGCTACAAGTTGCATCACGGTAAAACCTGATTCTTTCTGTCATTATTTTAACTTTATGGGTTTGCCGTATAAACTTGTATACGATAACTGAATGGCATTTTTAACAAAAAGATAAAATTGATTAGTGCTTAAATTGCCGAGAGGGATATTGTCTTTTTATCGTGAGATGTGCACTTGTCATTATAAATTAAGCTATAGACTGGCGCTCCAAATTGTGTGATTTTGTGTCGTGATCGCTTTTGATCCGATGATGGATCGCTTATTAAAAAGGAAATAATATACGAGGCAAACCACTGCGGTTTTATCTTCAAACAAATTATTATTAGAAGAAATTTTGTGCTTGCGGTGTCGTAAAAGAGCGTAGATTTATATCCTCAAAATAAATCTCATTTGTCGCACTCGCTTTGATACATTTCAAATAGATCACTAAGCATGATCTGTGAACAATCAACAAAAAACAAAGAAATCATTTTTTCCCTACAGAATCGACCAAAGCTTGTGAGTCATTTCGATGCGTCACACGCAGCTTAAAATAGCTGTATAGTATTAACCTCATTCTTATCACGGTTTGAGAGCACTATCACACAATCCTTAAGTCGTCGCTGCAATATCAAGAGTGGCTTCATAAGCTACCTTTAGATCCATTCATCATCTATCGTTTATCTAGGGTCATCAGAGCGATGATCAATGCAAAGTGTATCGATTGATGTCCGATTATCATACTGTACCCATATTTCGCTTTAGTCTGTTCTTAACGCTGATCATACGTCGCTTGCTCTCCGCATGTTTGCTTGGCATATATTTTTTGGTTGTGTGCTGATTTCTATAATTGATACAAATTGTCCAATACATTAAATATTGTAGATGCGCTTTGTGAAATATTGTACTACGAGTTGTATCACGGTAAAAGCTTAAGAGTTTAATATTATCAATTTTTACCCTATTTTTGCCATATAAGCTTTTATGCGATAACTGAATGGCATTTCTTACAAAAAGATAGTATTGACTGGTGCTATCAATGCCTAGAGAGATATCGTCCTTCTTATCGTGAGAAATTCACTTCTATTGTAGATTAAGCTATAGACTGGCGCTCCAAATTGTGTGATTTTGTGTCGTGGTCGCTTTTGATCCGATGATGGACCATTCATTATAAAAGGGGTAATATTCGAGGCAAACCACTGAGGTACTTTTATCTAGCAATATATCAATAGGACAAGATTTGTGCTTACGGTTCCGTAAAAGAGCGTTAATTTGTAGCTGCAAAGATACATTTTAATGATGTCGCACTCGCTGTAATCCATTTTGTAGAATTCACTAAGCATGATCAGTGAACAATAAAAAAAAGTTGTGTTCGTACAGCATTGACCAAAGCTTGAAAGCCATTCTGATGCGCCACACACAGCTTAAAAAAGCTATAGAGCATAAAGTTTCTTTTAATAACCATTTGACAGCACTGTCACACAAGCCTCAAGTCGTCGCTGCAATATCTGAATTATCAAGATTGGCTTCATGAGCTGGCTTATTGACCCATAAAGAACTTATTGTTGACCAAGGGTCATCAGAGCGATGACAAAGGCAATGTGTATGGAGTGATGTCCGATTATCAGACTGTGCCCATGCTTCGCTTTAGTTTGGTCTTAGCGCTGATCATATGTCGCTTGCTCTCTGCAGGTTCGCATGGCGAATTTACATATATTCTTTGGCTGTCTGCTAATTTCTATTATTAATACATATTGTACAATACACTAAATATTGTAGATGCGCTTTGTGAAATATTGCGCTACAAGTTGTACCACGGAAAAATCTCATAATTTCCAACTCATCGTTTTACACTATTTGTTTACAATATAAGTTTGTATGCGATAACCGAATGACATTTCTTACAAAATGATACTACTACTGACTGGTGCTCTTACTGCCTAGAGAGATATTGTCTTTTTATTCGTAAGATATCTACTTCTATCGTAAAATAAGCTATAGACTGGCGCTCCAAATTGCGTGATTTTGTGTCGTGGTCGCTTT
>RCHQ01000466.1:0-17510 GCA_003676415.1 Plasmopara muralis
ACCGCGCGGGTCGATCACTTATTGTACAAAGTGAGCAAATCCTGGGCTTCGTGGCCGACACGAGCCAATTGCCCTCACCGTACATTTTGTACGGTGTCGTTGTGGGTTAAAAAGCACGATTTGTCTTAAGTGGACCATACAGCTCTTGCGTAGCCCAAAAAGTCGTCACTTGTTTTTGTTGCCTTTTCTACTCTGTTTCCGTTGCTAATTCGATGAGATTTGTGAAGCGTTTATCATTTTAAACCCTCTCCTAGGGTGCAAATTTGGTTTCTACAAATCAGTACATGCTATTAACTTTGCTTGTTAGTAAGACCGATTTGATCGACCAGCTATATACACATCGTTGGTCTGACTGATGGATCACGGCTGCGGTCGCAGTTGACAATTACGTGGTAGGGCTGATGTAATGCATGAGTACTTTGTAGCCGATATGTTTCGTAAAGTATAATATATCACGCGTAGGCAATCGAGTTATGTTATGCAATTGTGCTGCGGTAATCAGCAATCTTGCTATGAGAATACGATTAGTACCAAGGGTCATTCGACCTTCAAGGAACACCAATCACGACCTACAGATAGGACAGGGATTCACCCAATTGCAACCTAACATTTTACAAAAATTTTGAATCATTTTACTCAACAAGCCAATCTTGTTGATCAGATCAGCTATCCACCCTTGCTACTTTATGAATACATAAAGTTCATTAAAGCTTAATAACGACTTGGAGTTGGACATATTCCTATACAGTGTCGCCGTCCGGACGACCCAATTTTTTTTTTGACTCAAATTGAAACTGCATCAGCGTCATCGACATTGATGCTCACATCGAGTTGCATATCTTTGCTTTTAAATTACTGTGTGATTCTCGTTACCAGCTTTTCGGACATTTGAGTCTGGCACGTTGTATTGTACCGCAGCCTGATTTCTAGGAAGTTACACAGCTACTCAAATTAATCTTCCAGCGGTGGACCTGATTGACCACAAAGTCTTGGCCCGTCGAATTAACGTCTAGACGGATCAAAGAATCGTGTCTGACTAGCTGTTGGCTACCGTCACATCCATGTCGAAATATGACTCAATAGTTGGCCTTTGCTTCACGAAGTACAGCTTTAACGTAGAAGTTGAGTACAAATATAGAGATGCTTTATGTGCTTTTCTGACGCACAAGACATGTGCCAATCAAGCGTTATTAGTACAAATCCTTACAGCGGAGAAGAGGCTTAATTTGATGACTCGCTGCTTCGTTAGCAATCGCACCTTCACCGCTATGCCTGAGCAGACATATTTTTTTTACTTAAAGGGAGATATGTACGATCCTGCAATGTTGACATAGTCTGCCTCTAGCCGCGAGAAAATTCGAGCATTGGCGTTGTCTAAAATCTGGTTTAAGTATAGTGGTGTTAATGTATCACTAACGTATTTTAGCACAAGTTTCGGCCAATGTAAGTAAAGATCAATCAGTAGAGTTGTTTTTGAAATTGGTATTTCGATGTCATATTTATTCGGGCCCCCATTTTTAATCAATAAAGACTCGCAGCTTATTGTTGCGCTTTGATAATGTTGTTCCAACTACTAGAGATTCGTTTGCTGATGGTCACAGCGACCTACACTCAAACCAATGGCTAGCCTGTCAAGAGCAATTATGCTATGGATAAATGGCAGACCCTGAACACACCGCCTTCCGACAGTATAAAATATAGTAACCAAATTTTAGCTAGAGCTTCTCGTGAGAGGTGTCTTTTTAGTATAAAATATAGTTAATAAATGGATATTACTTATTAAAATTAATATCCATTTATTAACTATATTTTATACTAAAAAGACACCTCTCACGAGAAGCTCTAGCTAAAATTTGGACAATCCGAAGGTTCAAAACAATTTTTATCAAAATTGTTAAAATGTTTCTTAAAGCTACGATTCTACCCCTGTGCGAACAAAAAAAATACTAGTCCTGGAGCAACATGATATGTGTTTTATATTGGCCTTTTCAATGCAATGCTGACACCCACTGTTTTACTTGAGACATCGAGAGGTTTTTTGAATTTCGGGATTTCCCTCACATGAGTCGTGAGATGCCCATAGCACTCTTTGGAAAAGTTGTCTGTTGGAGGTGATGTGTGACTTCTCCGCAATATGTAAAGTATATGTACATGCTGTAAGTCACTACAACCACCATGCTTCATTAAACACGCTCCGCATAATAGTCGTGAGTTTGTCCCTAGCAGAATGTTACTCGGCCGTAGGTGGCACCTGATAGTGTTAAAAGAAATCTCGGGGTAGGCAGAAATGCGCATGATTAACTTCTTATAGCACGATGATATGCGAACCAAAACACAATAAATTGTGCCATACTGTTGGTGAGAAAGGTTTGCTCGCTAAAGCTGGGCATGAATCGCAAATTTAATATTAATACTTTGGGCATGTGATTGCATTCTAAGTTGGACATGAAAAGCGTTAGAACAATACATGTACTATTTTATAAAAAACAACTTAGAATGTATTCCATTTACCATCCAAAAATGGCTTTTTACAGTGTGACCGCATGCAACGCAGGAAACGAGCGGTTATTCCCACTCGAAGCCCAATTTTCATTGTGGAGGACAAAAATTGTTTGAACAATTTTTTTTTCAATTGGTTGAGCACAAAAATGGCGCGTTTCATTAAATTTGTTTTAAGAAAACAATTGCTTAACAGTTAGGGTTTTGACATAAGAGTAGGCGATATATATAAATCGCATTACTGTGAGCGAAGGATTATGTTGACAGTTTTGATAATAGCTTGAAGAAAGATCTTGTCAAGTAGATTGCTAGTAGAATGTAAAAGCTTTAAATGCATAGACCGTGCGACCGCTGAAACCAACTCGTATGCGAAAAACTGCTTGTCATTTGCTTTATCTAACCCTGGCTGATGCTTGTTTTAGGGCGCGAGCTATTGCCGCTTTAATGCCGATGCCTAGGGTTCCTTATGAGATTAGATGAAAAGACGATTAATAATTGAATCTTATTATCTAAGTCTGATGAAAGTACACATAAAATGCGTCATTGGCACACCGAAAGTCATCGCTAACGACGAGTTTGCTTCATCAACTGCCCCACTGATAGTAAGGATCTTTTCTCTTGATATTGCCTTCTCGCTGGCTGCGAATTTGTACTTGGATTTACGCGGTCTTAACCCCTGAAGGATACGTCGACTGTATAGAAATATTTCGAGAATAAGGAAACCCGCAATCCCTGTGGCAAAAAGCAAGGAGGTAGGGTAGCCTAACATTCGCAAACTTTTCTACTGCTGAGCACTCGAGGAAGCATTAACGGCATCGCCTCAAAATACATTTGCAGCACACGCATTGTCCCGACTAAAATACTCCCGGCATCTCACCTGCAATGCGGACAATTGCAACAGCCCGCAACTCCAACCCAAACGCGAAAAAGCCGTCTATTGCATTGAGCAACAAATTGCCACTTTAACAGTTACCCAGCCCGAGAAAGGACACCCACGGCGCCCGACCATCATTCGGGGTAAAGTTCTCGGCCCACCTTGAGCTTCATCCTCACTTTTTTTCAGAAAAGACTCACTCTGCGATTTGGCTCTTCCTACGGAAGCCACTCAGCCATGGACCTCGCCATTCGGGTCAATGTACGCTACGCCGCCCCGGCCAACTCGCAGATTAAAGACGCACTCTCGCTATTTAAAAGTGCGCGCTGGGTGCACTCTATCATTCGCTATATCATTCCGCAGCTTAACAGCGTATCGCCTGCCGCGATGCACTTAATGGAGACTCTCAAGCGCAAACCAGCTATTGTTCGGCAGCATGAGGACGGAGAGCGAGCTGTTTGTGTCGTGTGCATGGAGGCGCTTGTATTACCTTGTGCTGAGCTACCAACGTGCTGCCATCAATTTCACGAGCGCTGTATTGAGCCTTGGCTCAAAACCCATAGCACTTGCCCCACGTGTCGGCATCAACTGCCTACCGATCCTTACACAAGCTACAGCGTCTACGCTATCAATACTACCATTGTCTTACAGCAGTCTCAATCCAGCATGCCAGCAGCAGAATTGTTGGAACTATCGGCTAGTAACCAGGTGATCCGAGCCATAGTGAACGCGCGTGTGAGGCGAAATACAGCTTCGTCGTCAGCAACTGGAGTACTTATGCACAGATCAAGTCAACTTCCAGTGATCCAGACAGAAGTTCCTGTCATGAATGCAAGTGTCTTGCAACGCGGCTCCAGCTTGGCGGCATCATTAGCATCTTGTATCACTGAACCTGTAGTGCCAGTCATTCACCGAAATGCATCGCGACGACGATTTCGGGAGGAGGAAACCATTCGAGCGATAGACAAGCGGCGACGGCTGAGCGAACAAGATATTTAAGCTCGTGCAGTTCCACGTCATCGTTCTTATCGGATAGACCTAATTAGTTAGAAGTAAAATTACAGTCAAGTCTTGACCAGTGGTGGCGGGATGTTCGCTATTCGTACAACCATCTTTGTTCTCTATTGCTTAGAAGTTGTCAAAAAGATACGGCCCTGCTTCAGGAATTACGACACATTTGTCAATTATGCTGCCATCGTTGCTGGTCGTCGTAAGTTTATTCATCACTCGAAAATAACTTTGGCGTGAGTGAGGACCGCATCGAGAGCACTCGCACGAGCTCGAAAAGGTCGGCGGTTGATTCCACATTTGCATTGGGAGGGTGGGCTACCATCCATGTGACAATACTATTAAAAGGGGGGATCAGATTCGCGATGACAGCCGGTAACCGGCATGGATGGCACTTTTTATCTTGAAAGTGACTGGCAATAACCAACACCACGCAGACAAGGTGCAACAACATTACGTAGCGATCGTCTTCCCCGCAATTTTCACGTGTAAGATTCTTGTCGGTTATCAATCGGGATCCGCTGGTACACGCCACGGGCAGGAGAAATGTTAAGGCACGAAACCATTCTTGTGCGTTGGGGATAGTCGACTTTTGCGATTGTGTAGTGCTTGCATTGCCTCCACGAATCAATATCAAGTTGATCAAAATGCCGAGACAGAGCGTTAGGGTAGACACATCGGCAAGTTCAGTTTTACCATCGGCAATATCAGCACAAATGGTACAACAAAATTGCATCAGACGTCGCAGTACATTCACGTTTTCCGACATGATAGAGGCGCTGTCTGGTAGTGCGCTGAGCTGGAGCAAACCTGGCAACATATAGTGAAGCTGGTCAATGCTACTGTCGAACTTGTGGATCACGGCAGCTTTTTGAATCATTTGAGAAACGGCGTCGATCTCATCATCTGAGTCAACCTCGTCATCCGAATCGATTGACTGGTTGCCTTCCAATCTAAGTTTTTCGTTCTCATCGTCCGCCGTGCAAGCTAGCAATGGTTTGTAGCACACCATGAACGGAACCAACTGCATCACTACATCAACGTAAGTATCCGAGTCTTCTGCAATCCAGGCACTCACAATACGCACACTAGCGCAAATTACAGCATCCAAATGGTAAGTTGAATCTGCATGTGACTTGCGCAGCTCTTGGTAGCGATGAGTCTGAACGTAATCCCGTGCCAAAGTCAGATGCTCCAAGACCACTTCAAACAACTGATTGAAGGTTTCCTTCGTCTTGAGCAAAGTATCGTATGGAAGCGCAAGCTCGCTCTCATAGCTGTAAACTAGACCACTAATGATCATTTCAGTGATGCCGTAGCAAATGGGCAAAATGGCGAGTATACGTTGAACCTCCTTCTCGCGCCTCCTCGTTTCTTCTACAGACTCTTCTTTTAGCTCATCAACTTGAATCAGCAATAGTTCCACTTCATCCACCATAATCTTTATCTACATAATTTAAGCATAAAGTCCGCTTAAAGAACCCAAATACCATACAAATGTGGCAAACCTACCTCAATCGACACAATTCTTAACAAAAATAGGATAAATTTTCCGCCTGACACTTCGTCATGTGCCGCTTGGCTGCGCAATGTGGTGCCTGGCACCATCCACAAAGTACCCGACTGCTTCATAAGCTGGAAAGTGAGCCGCAAACATTCGTCACGCTCTTGATGAGGCCACTTTACGCGCAGAAAGCGTAGCACGCCCGTCCGAATGTCAGAAAGACACTGCGAGCTAAGGAGCTCGACCGGTGCTTTGCCAATCTCTACAAGCCTCAAGTAGCAATTCAATATTGCTGATACTTGAACGGCTGTCTCGCCCCGTACATGCGCAAAGTTAGAGCAGACAAACTCGAAGTCGTAGCTATGAATATGATCCCAAAGCTCTTGCGTGCTCGCTAATCCGCCCACAATGCACCACAGGTCCTTTGCAAACGACTCCGTCAATTGATCTTGTTCTGCCGAGTTCGTCTCTTCGGATACATTTTGATGCAAATGCAATCGACTAACTCTCTTGAGAACTCGAAAGAGTCGACCAAGAACACTTTCGTGCAACATGACCTAAGCAAAAGCCCCGTCAGGCACATTTTTTCAACAAAAATCTTGCAAATGAACGGAATGCCGCACCTGCACTCCATTCGTCGTCTGTAGCAAGCAAGCGAGAATGCAAATACAGTCCGCGGATGACTCGTGAGGCGTCGCCTGCGATGCTAATTTTTCTAAAAGAAACTGCACGAAGTTTTCCTGAGCAAATTCCTTCGCCACACTTGGGTTTGTGCAGAAGCTACGCATTACGTTCAATGAGCACACTAAGCAAAACATTTGGCTTGGATTTTTTTAACATCCAAACACGGTGTACCTCGCCAATAAGTTCAAGCCAAGGCTTTGAAAAGACGAGAGTGTCCCGACGTCCTCGGGACCTAAAACGACAGATATCATTAAAGTCCGTGTTTTTTCGACTAAAAACAGCACTACCGCAGCATCATTCCAAAACCTTATACGCACTTCTGGTGTGTAGAAGACGCAGAAAGAAATTTATGCCCACGATTGTAAGCACCTGTCGCCCCACCTGCTGTAACTTGTCAGGCGGTAGGTCGCCTAGCTTAGTGACCATAAGCAAGCCAGCAAATTTGTGCTCGTCAGTTTTTCCCGCTAGCATTTTCATGCACTGAGCGATTTTCTCATCCATTGCTACTGCCGCCGCGACAGTGTCGCTTGTGGCCATCGTTGTGCGGGATTTTGTGTTCGTACTTGAGAGATGCCAGTACATAAATTTAGTTAATCGGCACAAAATTAGGAAGCCTTAAATTTTTTTAAGATGCGCAACAGCGAACGAAACATTAACGTCAGCGCACAGCACTATTTCAAATAAGCCGACCTTCAACCACAGCCACGAATTATAATGTAGCGGGGTTGGACTTTACTATGTCGGCTTCGACGTTAACAGAAATTTATATTCCTTACAATTTTGAGTGCAATGAATGCATCCATCTGCCGAAGTAGGTAATAAACATATTGTACATCTTATGGAACTTTCTTTAACGCCGCTTCCGAGAGACAATATTGGTGCAGTGTGCGAAATTGTCGTTTGATTTCTCCGGCTAAGGACTGGCTTCAGTGGGTAAGCTCCGTCATGTCTGAGTACCTCCTATAGCTTTTTAGGCAGTGCGCGTCTCTCTCCAGTAGGCATCTGTCCAAGGCGTCTAACGATCTTTTTAACTTTCATTCAACTGCTTCAGCAACGTAAATGTGAGTTAAAGATATGTTGACAATTTTGGTCTAGCATTAAGCAAGAGCTTGCTGGAGTTTTTTTTGCAGCAGGAACTGTTTATGGAATGTCAATTGAGATCAGACGAAAGAAGAATTAAAGATTTAAATACTCAAATCTTGTTATCTAGATGCAATACATATAGCACAGCTGAAGCTTTGTAACCCCGTCACATAACATCATGAACCCACGTAGCAGAGTTGCTGGCGATGGGAGTTACAATGGACTAGCACCTTATGTCGTCCTTTCATTTACTGCAGCAAAGTCATGAGCTCAATACTAAAAAAATCGGACAAAAAGTAAGTCCATGAGGCACCTTGATCATTGGTTGGTCGGAGACAAACCAAATTTGAGGAATTACGGCTTCAGCATCATGCCAGGTCCATTTTGGCAAAGGTGAATCGTCTCAGAGGTAAATTGTCCCTGACCTATTTGGTGAGAACATTGTACTCTAAGATCACGACAGCAAAGTACATATTTGGGACTCGATTTTTTTGTCTCACGTTAAGTCTAACACATTTTGGGCTTAAATTTGGGTGACGAGGTTGTTGGGAATTCAGCAAAAGCTTTTTTGCAGTCCTAGAGCGATGATCGCGCATTCACCACTCAAAAAAGTGAGTCGCTCTTTTAGCGCTTTCTTTGTCGTGGGGAGTGAGCGCTTTCAAAGTCTTCGTTTAAGGCACAGAGCGCTTCCTTTGCATTAGGTGCAGCCTTGAACAACGAAGCCAATTTTAGTGCGTTGGCACCTGTAAAAGCCGTAGCAATTTCTTCAATATTTACTTGGTTATCGTGAGATGTTCTGACCGATTGGTGGACAGACAGCCCTCTCTGCTGCCCTTGTGGCCAATCAATTCGACATCTCATATATAAAGTAGATTACGCTCATCCCGCTTCTGTTGGATATGATATATCATAGTGTAATGGCCCTTGCATATAGCCGGGCTTTTGTACTTGAAGAGGCGCTGATTCAAACACGAGTCACTTCTATCATAATGTCAAAAGACTTCGGCTTCCATGCAAAAGTTATGCTTGGGATGTTAGTTCGCAATAGTCTTCGGGTAGTCATGACAGAGCCGTTACAACGGCTGCCTCGAACTCTGTGAGATGGGATATTTGCGCTACTCTACAATAAGCGCTTGACGCCTGTGAGGACGCCTTTGCTTCCCTACTTAATCCACAATAAAACGACGCTGGCTTTGATGGTCAAGGGGATCCGCAGGAGGTCGCTCCTGCCTCGGCTGTGCGACTTTCTATGGAAAGTAGCAGCTTCCACGTGACCAAGTTTGTGCGCTTAGGTGCTCTTAAGCTCGGTTCTGAAAGTCGAACCGAGACTTTTTAAGGCGAAAACAAAGATACAGAGCCCTGAATAAAAAAAATCAAATCCTTTGGCCATGCGATACCTTAGCTCCACAGTCGAATCAAATATCGCACCACTCTGCTTGAAGTCTCCGAAACGCGTCAAGAAGCCGTTTTCCTTTGTAGTGAGCTTCAGGATGGGACGGCCGCTTAGACCACAAGGCCAAGAATACTTAGTTTTATAGCCAGAACGTAACGGCTATGGGTACAGTCGACCGCCAAATGACCACCCGTACTTGCCTTACCAGCAAGGTCGAGCGCGGAGACAATGCTCCAGAGAGATGCTGTGGGACACCTCACGACTCACATAAGACTTAAAGTCTTGAAGATAAAAAACATGTATGATGTTGGATGCGTCGACATTGTTTTAGAAAGGTTTATCGTGCACGCCGACTCATGCCTTTACAAAATTGTGAAAAGTCCGATGACATGGTTTTATTCTGTTAAAAACACCGAGCTCATATCTTTTTAACGGCAGATTTCTAGCATTTAGTAATGCGCAATCGACTTTTAATGTTATGTATCCTTTTAGAAATCCCTCTTTGTTAGTCTTGGGCGAGAGCAATCGTGTTCCTTGCTCTGCCAATTATATTTGGCCGATTATTTACAAAGTCAGATAGGTGTATCTGAAAGGAAAGTAGGCTCATACGGAAGACTGGGGACAAAGGAATTTCGAATCCCTCCCCCATATATTCTAAAAGCAGACGCACCTTGAAAAATATCCGGAAATCGTTGTTGACATAGCGCAAATTTATAAAGGAATAAAAAAGCTTTGAATGCGTTAACCGCATTGTCAAGTGCATACTCAAACATAAGCGATTTCAAAGCTCCAATTATTGCGCCTCAGCGCAGAACGGCCTCTAGCCCACACTTACAAGCTTCTATCTATAGGTAATCACTCCATCCATCAGCAAACGAAATTACAATAATAAAGCGTTTGACAACGCGCAGCGGTTAAACGCGAATCTCTACATAACACCACCGGTCATGGTATGTTGATGCCGCATTTGTAAACAGCTTCGCTGATTGTTTTTCAGTTGGGTGAAACAGGTGCCAGATGCACCAGCTTTAATAATTACGACACAAACACTTCTAACCCATGCTGTCATTAACTTCAAGACAGATGCAAAGTTGAGGTCTACGGATTAGAAAAAGTCTGCCGATATTGGTAGTATCTGTAAATGCGCCGACGTGCGAGACTGCCCATCTGGCAGATCGCACAGGCTCTCCTATATCTAGCACTTACTAACTTGTGAAGCCATCAACCTGTTGTCCGATAAACAATTTCTTTGAGCTCAAAAGACCGCTGATCAAAGATTTATGTGCCACCAATGTAATCTGTACCTCTCATTTCCGTCGTAAATAAGAGACCCAAGTTGAATCAACTGGATGGTGAAGCAGACCGTGTGCCCACTCACCAATGCAGCAGCAATTGCAGCTGCATCGGGGGTGGGTAATTGCTGCTGAGAAGAAAAATGCTTATATGTGGCCTGCAATCAAACAGTATCATTTAGGCTCTGGATTGGCAATTATTTTATCCGTCTGGAGTATCCATTCGTCAATAGGTCTTGTGCCCTGCTTGTGTAGACCAACGCGTAATCTAGCCTGCACAAAAACGCATCGGCTTGGGCATTTATAGTTCCAGGCTCATATTCAATTCGCCTTTTTATATTCGAAAAACGACAAACATCTTGTTCTTCTTTAGGACAAATGAGACGTATCCGCTGCCGTTCCCAGACAAACACGGTCCTCATAGACCAAAAATCTCAGGAACCAGAAGATGAACTCAAACGTCTATCAGTGCGTACTTCATGACAAAAAGTAAATTGTCATGAATGGGGTCATTTAGTTCGGTATTCTTATACGGTATGGACTAAAACAGGGTAATTCTCTCATGTCCGTCCCAATCGAGTTGCAATTGCGCTCACCCAGCGCCGGAGTCAAAAGCGTCTTAAACCGCGCTAAACAGATCTCTTCGTCGATCAAAGCCAAGCCTGGTGCCTGCTGAACGCTTTCCTTGATACTAATAACGGTCTTCTGGTTCTGGTACTCTAAGCTCAATTCAAGTTGATGTGAAACTCCACTGTAATAATTGGCTAGACCTTACCGCATCCTTGAATCCTCTCGGGAACGTAGCTTAGGCCAAGCCAAGACGGTAGTTAGTTTTGCAAGACTTGATGTCTCATGGCAGCTTCTAAAGTAGCCGAGGACATAAATTTATTTGCCGCTAAGACACAATCACAAAAGTACGTACTGTCTGAATTTATCCCAATGGTCTCAACAACTTGCCTTAGGTGACCCCAATGGGCCTTCAGTACTGTGTGATCATCCAGGGAGCTGTTACAGGCAAACGTTTTGTCAGCATTTGTCGTTAACAGAGCCCGTACTGGTCGTATGTTGTGTAATTAAACGGTAGAAAATCGCCAAGTCGTTTGATAGCCCTCGTCGCAACGCTACTTTTGTGTGTATTGCACCGCTAGCCATGCCACCCGCCCCGTGAGATATACCCGACTCTATCACTCAAGTTTGTCGATCAAGCTTAGTGCACTGTACGCTTAAACATTTCGAAATATACAAAAATGAATATAATTCTTACCTCAACTACAGAATTATTTTGAGTTCATAAAACTAACTTGGGTGGTATTAGTAAAATAAAAGCGTACATAGATAAGCGTTTTTTAAGCTGCAATATATTGCGCACTATGGTTCCCTTAAGTCTGAGATTTGTTAAAGATCGTTCACCAAAAGATCTAAGATTTCCTGCGCGTACTTTTACACATTTTTTGGGCAAGGTGCTGTGTGACCCCGTCGCACCTAGTAGCTTCTGTAGTTTAATCCTACGCAACATGGATAGATTGTCGATCTTAACCTCTGCAAAGATTTTAAACATATATTATCACCTCTCCAGATCTGTCAGACACGCAGCTCGCACTGCTCAAGAATTTGCTGTCTTTTATAAGCCTAGGGAGACGATGGCATTAGTAGTCATTCTGCCGTCAACGCGTCAAAACGCTTAATTTCTACAAGCAAAGCGTGTGCTTAAGGGATCGGGCAGGTAGCCTTGGCGGTAGCGGTTGATGTGGGGTTGTAAGTCATTAAAGCTTAAGGTTTCACATTCATAGGTAATGCCATCCAGAAGATTCGTTTTTGGGCTTATGAAGCTTAAGAAGACAAACAAAACAGATGATTATGATATTCACACACTCTTACTTGGAAAATCGGTTAAAATGCTTCGTAATATAGCTTTGCTGTCTAATTTCAATAGAGCACATAAAGAAAAAGCTGAAAACCACGTTCCTTCCAACGAGCTTTAAGCTTCACCAATGTTTCATGCTTACTTTCCCCGCAGGTAAGAAAGCGGTTTTCTCTAAGAAAATATGTTTATGAGTAAAGAGTGCCGAAAGCCTTCTCGAACAAGTCACGAGCACTGCGTTCATATAATGGCCTAAGGACAGGCCTACCTTGCTCTTCTAAGAGCAGGAGGCGAGCATGATAGTTGCCATTTTAATCGCTCTTCACAAAGTACAGCCTCAGGCAGGATTGCTAAATTATAAGGCTTTGAATAGACAGCTCTTTATTCTTATTGAGATCGTATTGACGGACTTGCCGACGCCACTGCAGTCCCAATAAAATTGAGCATTGTAAAACAAAGCAACATTTGGCTCATCGGCTGCGGTAGAAAGAGACACATGTCCCGTCAAAAAAACACTAGCACATCATAGCTTCGTCTTGTCCAAGGGCTTTGTATGCTCGCTGATAACAGCTGCGCACTCAAGCCAGGAAATGCTGGTAATCAGTAAGAGCGGGAACCCTACATACCTTCTATTGATGGTTAGCGGTCGATACACACCATAAAGCTTTGCTTCTGAGAGCTTGACAGCTTTCAATGAAGGAAACATCGGTGGAGATCTACTGGTCATGCACACAAGTATGTAATATGTTTTGAGTCTTGGTAAGTTTGTATGCGCTGCTAAATTTTGCATACCGACAAGCGATTGCTGTCATACAAAACAGAGTAACGGCGACATAATATAAGCCAATTTTGCTTTGACAGGAACGGAAGTAGATGTTTTTAAGACTGAAGTAGATCTGGCTGTGAAATTTGAGGGTAATATTGTATCTTACCCTTTTATGGACAATCGTGACTTGGTCCAGAGTAAACACCCTCCGTTCAGAGTGGATACAAGCAGTGGATACGATCCGCTTCTATGGGCACCAAAGGTTTAGTGCTTATATTCACAAAGTTCAAGGCTAGATCGTGAGCCTGCGGCTTCTTTCACCAAGCCTTCCTCACAAAGACCCTTCGATAGTACCCTGCATACGCCACACTCACCTGAGCAACTCTCTCGCACGACCGTATCTTGCGCACCGCGTTCTTGCGAGCGATCAGTGTTGATACTGCGCATACCACGACGTTACTAAGTCAAACAATTGTGCCCGATTGGCCAAAACGCATAATTAATACATCGATGAGGTGCATGAGCACAAGGCGCAATCACAGTAAAATAAATTCTTCTCGATTCATCGGTCGACCGAAAACGAAGAGCTCGTGCCTGAGATACCAACTGTAATCGTCCAAAAGGCTACGTTTGGTTTCATGGTTGCCTATGGCGTCAAGGCGATGGCCTCGACTGATACTCAATTTAATTTCCACCCCTTCCAGGAGCCAGACTTTGAGTACTGCAAGCTATTCCTATATGGACAACCGCGCTCATTGGATGGCTTATAAGAGCGAAAGCTCGGTGCCGATACTGCGGACCGTACCGGTATAGCTACCGCCTTATGGAAAGGCTGGAGATATTGAAATGCTTTTCAAGCGCTGGGGGGAAGAATCTGAGACGTTGCTCGCACTTTGCAACAGCCATAGCAAAGTCGGTGTACATGTAAGTCAATGCCTCTGTTTCGAGCTCACTCGACTAAACACTCCTGGTCAAACGATTGTCTCGTGACTTATAGACCGCAGAATCATGCTCCGCACAGAAATCTACTTTTGGTTTCAGCGTCTACAGCCCTACCAGCGCATCTTGTCATCAAGTGGAAGATGCTAATAACTATACTAAAAACCGTTCACGACGTCACGACTTCTTTGTCAAAGTTAGGCCACAAGCTGTCTAAGTTGAAAACTTTACTCTACTTAAAGCGATAATGCTTTTGACTTTGGCGATGGCATCGCGCAAGGATGCGCTCCGAATAAATTTCCTATTTTTATCGAGGAATAGACAGTTTCAGATTATGCGGCACACTTAGTGCTCTTTGCCAATATGTCGCTCGCGACCGACGTCTGGTGAACAGAACCTAGTACTTGGCGAGCCGTAATGTCGACGGCGACCACGATTTTTCGCTGGGACATGTTCTTTGAGCTTCATCTCCAAAATCTCTAGGCCTTGTGCAATCAATTCCCAAACATTGAATGCGCATCCGCATCGCTCTGCAAGCAATGCAATTGACCCGATCCTCTTAAGACAGTCATCATGGTACTGCACACCAAAATCCACTTTTATCCCGAGTGATGAGTCGGCCTTTTGAAGCAGCTGTGTCTGTGTATGGCCCGGCGACAAAGCTTCCGCACCCACCTGTCCCGAGTCAGCTTCTCGGCTTAATAAAACCAACATAGGACACTGGGTGAAATCGTATCTCTTAAATGAATAGTAAGCTTATACGCGACTGCAGTTTTGAAGTTGAACTCAGATAAATAAAAATAAAAATAAAGCGTGTACGCAGTTTAGTCCTAGAGACAGCAGTAATTGCGTTTGTAAGTAGCTTTTAAGCATCATGCTAAACTACAATTTTAACTTGTTACTTCACTCACTTTGATCAAAATTCTACTTTTTATTATCCCAGTGTTCAGCTTTTTTGTCTCTTACGTCTAAGTCTCTCCAGTACAAACTCATTAGCTTATATACGCATTTAGGAAGAGCTGGCATTACAACACGCTTGGCAATTTCTCTTACGGAGTCCAGAACTACAATGTCATGATGCTAACGAAGCTCGAACCTTAGTGCTCTCATCCAGGTAAAAGGGTGTGTAGCCTATTCAGAAGTTAAAACTTTTGTTTAGTACAACTAAGAGTATGCTCATCTAACGCCTTAAGGCTTCTTAACATACGCTGCGCAATACTTTTCCAGCAATAAGAATAACTCGCTCTGATCAACCATTGGCTAGCCATGGACGCGGCCATCCTGACGCTAAGCACCCTGAAAACGCTAGCAAAAGCTCGTAAAGCAAGGGTCTCAACTTTTCACTATTGTATTTTGGAGTCAATGTTGTTTAAATCATGATCAAGGAAATTCACTGTTGGTTAATCACTGTCGACCGCGTCCGACACAGCCGCTAAATGGGCCATCATGGTTAGTCAGTCAGCAAATATCTCAATACCGTGTTTGCGGGCTTAAAAATGGCAACAGGCCGAGCAAAAGTCCATACCAATCGTCTGCCAACAGCGCAATGATACAGACAAGCTTGCCGATGGTGCAGACGCATTTCGCGTAGGTACCTCTGTTAGCACACTGCAGACGTGTGCCCGTATGTGTAAACCCACGTTTGCAGCTTGAGCCACCAGTAAGGGCGCTTAATAAGCACAATGTAAAAACCAAACACAAATTGACTTAGATAAAAGATAATAATACATCATGAAAATTTTGTATCGATTAAGTTGATCGCCAATCTTACTGTAAGCTCCTGAGGTTTAAGCAGTGCTCTCTTGTTATACTTCAGAGCTTTACATGACTGGTATTATACCGTATAACTATCTTGCCGGGTAGCGTGACACGCAGAATTTAAACAAACCCATAGCGAGTAACGCAATCTCCCATGGCACATGGTATTGGTGACGAAGTATCACCAAAAGCGGGTGGCAGAATCGATTAGATATGTAATACAAAAGGTGTCAAGACTGAATCTGTTGCTGACAATGAAGTCGTGTCCATATGGATAATTAACACTTTAGCTAATGGTTAAATCATCGCAGGTGCATTCCATTTGGAGGCGCTGCCAGAGGTGTCAGAGCTTTTGATTTTTGAAGAACTCAAAGCAACTAAGATTTGGCTATCAGATGTGGTTTATCTAAAGATGACATATTCCTCTCGAGGACATAATAACACTCTTTGTTCTGGATAAAACATGTCTTGAGTTAGCCTATAAGGCAGCGTTTGTTGTGTCTGGTTTAAAGCTCTTAAAAATTTGGAAAATCTAATGGACCATTAGATAAGGAATATTTGGCTGTGGTGTCCAGGACCCATAATCAAATTCCACGGGGAGACGAGCAAATGGTTTACAAGACATTGACACTGCCACGAATGAAGTGTGAGCTCATTGATGGATCTTCAGCCGGAAAATCGAAACATACCGCGGTACGTGGGTCAAGTGGCCGCACTCGTCACCGACTCTTTGTTTTTGTAAGCCCAACATAACATTCATGCTTCCAATAAGCTGATTTGTGCCCTATTACCGGCACAAATACCCATTTTAAGAAAGGACGTGTATGTCTGGAAGCATCAAATGGCAAAGCGGTACCTAAAATTCGAATTTTAATCGATCATACTATTCATCTGTCTTTAGTGAGGTAAGTTCGTTTAATCCTCTTCTGATTCATCTTCAACGTCGGCAATCTCGACGGCAAATCAGGCGGGATCCCATGAAGCGTGAAGAACGAGAGAAACTGCTCGTTATCCTCAGAGCCGTCGAAAACACCGCCAATATATCCAACTGGAACTCCCCTTTTCGTGCATACAATACCACTTCCAGAGAGACCTGGAGCAGACAGAGAAGAGAGAAGCATTTGGTTGCTGCTCCAACCAGTTACTTGAGCTGGGATGATAGCATATGGGTGATTAAATCCACGAGCTTCGAGAGCGCCTGGGAATCCAAACACCTGGACATGCATCGTTGGATAGACCTCAATGGCCATGCGACATCGAATGAGCTGGATGTCTTGCGGCGCGGCAACTTCAAAAATCGCGAAGTCGAAGGCAGCGGAACTGCGCCAGCAAATGCCACTCTCAAGTCTGAACTTGAGGACTTCTTCCATCGACATGCTACTCGTTTCAAGCTGCTCGATCAAAATTTCGGGTTAAAACACTGATGCCTTTTTTTTTCGTGCGGATTTGCGGATGGGTGGCTCGAGCAAACCAACAGTATCATTCTTTCGCTTTCCACTTGTTTTCATCGCCGGGTGAAGCCTCGAATATCGCTCGAGTTCAACCTTGAACTCGTCACTCAAGTGATAAGCAAAACTCTCGACGTCCTACAAGTGCAAGTTGGTCAGCAGATACAAATGTGTTGGTGTTCGATCGACAACCACCGCTGTTCCTGAACACACTGCTGATGAAATCCTAACAACTGACTTCCAAATATTTGATTGAACTTAAGGATCCACGGCCGACAAGTCCTTTGCGCTCCATTCGCCTTGCTTCCTCTCAACTCGAGCCGTAGCTGCTGGCAGTTCCACCAGCACGTGAATCTCTTTGTCCCCAGGCTGGAACTCCTTTTTGAAGTACTCATCGTCGT
>RCHQ01000467.1:0-17509 GCA_003676415.1 Plasmopara muralis
CTCGAAAATCATGGTCATGATTGCGAGCGCACCAGTGGTTCTCAAGTTGAAGTACCAACGGACAGTTGCGCTGAGCTTCGCGGAAGCTGAGCTTCGCGGAAGCTGAGTATTCAGCTCTCAGTATATGCACACAAAAAGTTCTTTGAACGCGGGCAATGCTAAAGGACATGGGTCACGAGCAAGTTGAAGAAACACAGGTTTGGGAAGAAAACCAAGGAGCTATCGCGTTGGCCAATAACGTCGGATACCATGCTAGGACAAAGCATGTCGACATCAAGCCTCACTTTATTCGTGAGAACGTGCAAGAAGGACTGTTGAAGATCGATTATATCGATACGAAGAGCCAGCTTGCAAATATGCTGATGAAGGCAGTTGGAACCAAGATGGTGAAGTATCTGCATGAAGCCTCCGGAATCAAGACCAAGTCAGCACCAAAGCACACACAGCATTAGCGGTGAGTGGGAGTGTTAAAATTACACCGCTGAATGCATGTTGAACAGGCGGATGGCGTCGTAGAGTACGTCACAGTAAGTCGTTACATAATGGCAGCCGTTCATTGGTATATTGACTTCGGTTTTTTCTTTCTACTCAATAGTATGGATTCCGTAGTTTTGCGCGCTAACCATCACGATCCGGATGATATTAATCAATTGATTTGCAGTAGCTCGCAGTGACCAAAAAGTTGGAAACATTAACTTTCTTTAATGAATGGGCCCTCGTACCGGCATATCAACGAACTTCAAGCTGAAGGAGTCCTTTAAAAAAAGAATCTGGACGAAGATCAAGTATAAACGTAAAGCAGCAAAGTAAAATCCGCTTCTTGCGCGATTAGGCATCTGGATAGAAAAGCACTTTTATTATAGCTTACAAGTGATGTATTGCCCCATTATTTTGAGCAGCATTTTACACCAATAGACCGGGGATGACGAACTGTCGTTCACCGGAAGATCGTATACTTTTATAGATCTACTTCCATTTCCGTGCGTCGATCACTACATTTGCAACTGGCCGCCTCGTATGTTTAAGAAAAAGCTTCGCTTCCAACCTCCTCTCTCACGCTACGGAGGAAGTAGGAAAAATTGCCATGAGGTCTGCGAGCGTGATGACAAGCTTTAATAACATGTTATGTCTATAAACAGCATTTTTACTCTTTACAGCTTCTTTTTTTCAGATATGCCATGATGTCGTAGGATGAAAATAACACACGATCGAGACTTTTATCAGTGTTGCTCAAGTTAAGACAAAGAATTATTAAAAATTTCTAATAGAAGCGCAATCTGCGAAATTAATTTTCTCGTAAAAACTGATTAAAATGCATTTGTTTAGTGCTTCTTGCACAAGGCGCTTTTCATCTGCAAAAGGCGCCAGCTTTTGATCGAAAAGCTTCATCTGTCGACTTGTAGGGTGCTAGAGCATGATCAAAATTGAAGTCTTCAATGCGGGCCATGAATCAGTTTTATCAGCACCACAATCTACACAGGCCTTTAGGCTTGTCATATCCCTTTGATTTGCTTTGGCGCTTGTGATGGGTAGATCTCCGGTAACCTTTTTCTGCACGAAGCGCTTTAAATTAAAATACGAATTAGATTAAAAAGTGTGCTATTGCTGAGTTTTCGCGGCGCTCACTGCACCATCCACATCGCACGAATCTTTTGTGGTCACGCGAGCCATGTAATCAAAATTTACTTCTAGATTTCTCATACAGCAAAGTATTTCTACGTCTTCCCCAGCATCACTCGTAGCGCCATACAAATTGCGTCTACGTTCTCGAATACGTGCTTCAGCAAGGCTTTACATGACCGCCATCCCGTTTTCAATATGCAAATAGAACGCTTTGGTTCTTTTTTAAATTGCCGCTCTTTGTCCACAAGACAGTCTTTGGACTGTGAAAGATTTGTCTAGTTGTCTAGCACGTTCAAAATTCTACGACCAGAGCAAAATTCAAAAACGGCTTCCCAAAAAAGTCACTTTTTCGCTCTTATCGATGCATACACCGACACTTTTCAACGAGATGTTTTGTGCAGCCTCTCCAGATGTTTGGCCATATGTCTTGCCGACGGGCACGTACATTCTTTTGTTCTTTATTAAAATCGACCACTTTAATAGAAACAGCGTGTTTTAAGTTCTCAATTGCTCGGGAGGGATGCCTCCCAAAAGTCTGATTTTTTAGAAAAAAAACATTATCGGTGGATATCTACCAATCGGGTGCGGCAGAAGCAAACCTGATACGCACACGGCCGGGACTGACTAATGTAGTGTACCCAGGTACCCCTTGCTTTATTTAAATTGTGGCCATGTCTTTGCCTCTCACTCCTTCCTTCTCCACAACATAGGCTCATAATGGTGAATTTTCCAAAAAGTGTGCGGTAAGCAAAAGATTTCAGTGCTTTAACATAGTTATAAACTGGGAAAAACCGTCATAAGAGATACAAATTCCCAATCGTATATAATTAAAAAGCAATAGCACTTGTCACTTTTGGCGGGATCGACATGTGCAATTTTCAGTCTGACCAATAATTTCCTTCTACCTGTAGATTTATTACATGCACTCAACTCAGCTTATTAAGCATTCTTTTGTTGTGACCACGTACATTATATTTGTATTTCAGATTATGCTGAAAGTCACAGTGTCACTTCAGATAAATAGCAAGAATCGCAACAGTTTTTGGCAGTATACGTACATTATGTTTTCATGTCGACTAATAAATCTGTTGTCTCGAGGCGCAACCCGTACGCCGCTCACTACATTATTTCGAGCTCAACGTAGTGTACATGGAGTTAGCATGTGCTCGGCACAATCCTTTCTTCTTGACGTGTTTGGTGCACTCGGGCACTCGGCACTTGCGTTTGCCGCCGTGTGCTGTGCACAAATCTTGCCGCACGACGCCCTTTTGACAGCCCTTGATGCTACATCGTCGACCGCCGCCGTGGCGGATGCAGAGCCCCATGCTGCGCTGGATGTTGGAGCATCCGGCCGCGCGGCAGATCCGGCCACCGCCATGAGCTACGCACAACCCCTTGCTCTGCGCGCCGCGCGTGCAGCCCTTGCGTTGACACCGGCGCCCCCCGCCGTGGCTGATGCAGAGTCCGCGGGTCACGGCGTTACTGACGCACTGAGGAAAAGCGCACAACTTTTTTTCGCGCTTGGCCTCGTGTGGCGTGATGGGGTCTGACCGAGGAGAGTCTGAGATGCGCATGGAGCGACCAGCCTGTTCTAGTTGGTACATTGAATCAGCCGAATCAGCCGAGTCGGCCAACGAATGCAGCGAGTTTCGGCATGGATGGTCAAGCCATTGTGTCAGATCGATCGACTCGGCTGCCGTACGCTTGAGATGGCGCATGAGCGTAGGCGCATCCATCGAGCTACTGCGCTCTAGCCGCTTAGACTGGCATTCTTCCTCTAGGGGCGACGAGCTGTGCGACGCATTGCCACGTAGCATCTCTGCGTCCCCACAGCACGATTGAGTGCGCGTATAGCTTAGCGACTCGATGGCGGGTCTCCAGCTCTGTTCAACGACCGGCTGCGACGTGGTGGAGTCAGACCGCGGCAGATTCGTATCGGACGGACACGAAGCCGCGCGCATGTACCGAAATGGTTGGCACAGGTCTGCAATGGACATTGTGTGATGCGTTGCCTCCTGGTGTGGCAGCTTCAGTGGTGGAATGGGAGACACACAGTGCTCAGAGAAGCTACTGGATCGCTGAATGAAGTTGCCGGCGCTTGATCCAAGTGCCGGCAGGCTGGGACGGCCGCCCTCCGCAAGTTCTTGACTGACGAATGTGGACGGACCTGTCCACTTCTGAGGCGACAGCGGCGGGGTGCCGATACGCGGTAGCTGGAAGGACGGCAACGAAGCGCGCTCGGGGCTGCACACTTTAAGCTTAGGGATGTACCCGAGCGTTTGCTTGGCCATGAAACGCGTGAGCTGGTTGTGATGGTTGAGCGGCGCCAGTGCATTGTTAGACACGCTGCCTTTTGACGGCGGCCAGAGCGCTGGCCGTGTAGGCGTTGAGAACGGCTCATCGCTGGTGGCACAGCTTGCATCTGGAAAGTCGGGCTTGTCGTCCGTGGGAGGCTCGTGGTCGGGCTCCCACTGACGCCAGCTTGGTTGGCCTTCATTGCTCACGCTGTCCGTCGTGTGGTCTGGTAGCCCCATTGAAGTGTCGAAGTGCCCACGCTTAGTGTTGAACGGGATTGTCGAGTGTTCGGTCTCGACGGTGCCGAATAGGAAATGAGATCTGAGGTTGTCTTTCGGCGGGCTCGGCATCTTACAAGTGGGAAAGTGAAACGCCACGAGCGCGACCAAGAAAGAAAAATATGGAAGAGCTGCTGGACGCTAACCTGACGCGACTGCAGATGAGCCGTATCCGGGGCTAGCTGAGACTACCAAGACAGGCCCGAGGGAACCACTTTGGCAACGACAGAGGCGTACAGTAAGGCACCGTTTGCGCAGCAAGGCCGCATTGACGAAGGCAATTTGTGCCATGCGCGTCTGTCGCTTTTCGGTGATGTGCCAAGTTATCGTTGCTATTACAGAGGGTAGTGGCGACGGACAAAGCGACTAGCCACCGTGTAAACGGCTTAGCAAGGGAGCAGCATCGACATGCCACTGCCCTGAGAAGCTGATTGAATTCTTTATGGATTTTGCAGAAGATTGTCCATTGTATCGCAGCGTTCGATGTACCTTCCTGACTTCATCCGTCGAGATTCGGCCTGACGGATACCGCTGTCGTCTTACATGATGATGGACAAATTGTACACATTGTATTTACATAATACACGTACAGTACAAGTAATCATGAAATTTTAAGAACTCAATCCTGTGGGGATTTGTACAGTGACAAGCCATATAGTATTCCGTAAAAAAATGCGCTGCGGTTTCACATTAAGCGCATCTCACCTAGCAATTGCATCAGTAAGGATAGCCAGCTCGTTAGAATCGCGTCTGCGACTAAATTGGATTGAGATTGGATGCAGTGTGTCGATACGCATTACCCGTCATGTAAGATGATGCCTCGCTTAATTAATTAGCGACAAAAGTACCTTCTTCCTCCTTGAATCGACAACGGTGTGCGATTGGCTATAATAAAATGTTGAGCAAGAGTCACTTCAAGCTCATTTATATGTAAACTGGAAGTTGGAGAGAGTCAAAAGTGCTTCGCCGTAGGTAGCTGCCTCAAAATTGGTAAAAGAGCAGTTGTTCTAGCGATCATCACGTACAGGATATGGAGTGACGTGTGCATGAGTACCCTCACGGTACCATTGCTCTGTCGGCATTGTCGTATCCATAGATTTTCTTCTGTGATAGCATGCTGCAAACATGGCAAAACATAACTGAGTTATAGAGTACGCTCTGCGTTCTAATATGATTTCAACCCGTTGGGCCGATTCAAATTTTAAGTAAAACGCATGATACAAATCCTGTTGTGGTTGTATGCAGAAAAGCCTTGAATTCGCTAAAAACGACAGTTCCGGAAGTGAAATAGTATCAAATATCTTAGTTTTCGTCTCAAAAGTCGTTATACATATACTTGCTTTGATGTGGTGTATCCTAAGCTTCTTCAAATAATCGACACACCGTAATGTCGTGCTTGGTGGTCACCACTCGATACGGTTGTATTAGCATATCCTGCTCTAACTGGGTTGCCTTAAGTGACCCATACTTACGTCGAGTCGTAGCTTTTGGAACCAGCGCCTGTTGAAACGCATGCTGTTAAGCACACTTTTCCAGCGCAGTGACGGTCATTGTCTTACTGAAGCTTGAAGCTGATACAGGCTCAATTTTTTTTTTAAGAATGTGAGAAACTAGGCCGGCGCAAATGTCAAGAATGGCAATTTCGGTCGGGCGTTGCAGTCATTTTCGCTGCAATATATTGATTTGCTCTTTCTCTGTTTACAAGTAGCGGTTTTGCTCTTGGTGATTTAATAATTCGCGTACTTTGCTCTCGGTGGTTTTATAAAACAGCAGTTGGGTCGCTGCCCTAACCCTTCTTTTAGGAAACCCACTTCAAATAGAAGCAAGGAAGATATTTCCTTCAGCGCTTCTTGCTCCTCACCTCCTCATTTTCGCAAGTGGTCTGTGCGCCTTTGCAGTAACGCACTTCGTTATCTGCTTCTACGAGATATGTAACTTGTACTAGAACTTATTTGGAACATCATTGGGCCCAGCTATATAGAATGGGTTTCTCCCACTGCGCGCTTTTCATCATTGATTTGCCGCCGCCACCCACTGCGACTAGTACGTGTCGGTTTGCAACCTCATGTATTCGCTCCCTCTATTCCATATATTGACGCTCTGCTGTGATAAATTATCCTATTTTATTGCTACACAAGCTATACAGCCACGCAAAAACTTCTTCGAGTCTACCAGATGTTGGATCTTTTGACAAATGACCGTTCACGACTCAGTCTGATTTATTTTGTACAATATGCATCTCATTATGGTCCTGTTCAAACCGAACCCGTTCGGACACCAATGAGAAGGCAATACTAATATTAACGAAAAAGTAGTATATGGACTGCTAATAATTGTAGGAAAGTTGCCCCCTATACAATATTGTCGACAAACCTTGAAATTTCGATTCGCATCCCAAGATCTAATAGTCACGTCAAGTTTCGGTGATGAAACTAATACTTACTCTTTAAGCTAGTCAATAGCGATCCGCGATTTGTACTTGTCGAGCGAAGGCCAGAACTTACACTTCGCTTAAGCGAATGGCTACGGCATCCCGCTGAATTTGGTAGTAATTGTAGTAAATCTAAGTCTGACACAAGTAGACGGAGCCGTGCTCACTTGCGTCCGAGCACACAATATCGGCCAAATATGCCGACAGTCCTGCTTGGCTACAAAGTTTGAAAGCACAAGGATTCGACGCGATCGGTGATCGTCACAAGGTGATCACCATTTATAAGTGGTCTGCTGAGCATTCTTCAACAGAGGATGACGAGGTCGTCGGCGTCGATTTCGCCGAGGCCTAAGGAGAAGATTTCGCTCGCTTATGGTGAGCAGAGGCCAACATGGCTATTATTGCCGCTTTTTGTTGCAGACGGAGTAACAGGAGATTACCAGAAAAGCATTACGTGGTCTAATGATCGAAACTTAATGCACATGAGTAAGAAAAAGCGCTGGAAATCTATAGTAGGCTATTTAGCCCACAGAAGGTTTCAAGAAAATTCTTCAAAACTTCATGACGCAAGCAGATAGCGATCTGCGATTTAAATTCGTATAGCTAACGTCAGAGGCTTTTCTTTAAGAAATCGCTACACCTGCTTCACTGCTAGTGCGTACTTCATAGTAAGTGTCTTATGGGATGGTTGCATCAAGGTGGTCTGGACTCGAATGAATATACTTGCTCATGACTGTTTTCATCAAAAAGCAATAACGGGCAGCCGATGGCGTGGTCAAAAGCACAAAAAATGACGTGAAAAGTTTTTGTCTGGAGAAGCTAAAATGAGTGCTTTCTATTTTCTCGTGATGAATCGAAGAGCATTCTGGTGCTTTCTCTTGCTTTTTCATTCAGTGTAGATCAAACAGAAGCATTACAAGACACGTATGTATATTCAGAACTGCTCCTATACAGATAGCTGACCAGGTCTAATCACTTCCCTCAACCCTTTAATAATTCAGTACTAGCCAAGCCAAAACATTTTTTTCGCGCTCTGCAGAAACAGCATAGCTGCTTACAAAGCAATTGAGACCCCATATCTTATCTGTCGCAAAGACGCATATACAAGGTTTGCATAATACTTACTACTTCTTGTAACATCAGAACATGCCATATTCGGCTAAAATCAGCGTTGAGAGCCGTCTGACTGCTTTTTGAAACGCCATGATCATAAATATCATTTAAATATGTCTGAGGAAGAGCTCATAACGGTCGAAACGGCGATGTGACAAGACAAGATGTTTAAGGGCGCTTTAGATCCCTGTGGCACCCTCAATCACTTTGGATCCTGCGCTATGTGTACTAAACGCCGTGATAGGTACATCCCATTCCCCCATTTGGTTAAGTGATTGTATTTTTTTTTACTTGACCCACATCACAATGTACACTTGGACATGCAAGACGTCCTTTTTGGGATAAGCGTCTAAGGAGGAACCGCCACACTGTTCAGACTACTGCGAGCATACAAAAGATACTAATTTGCATAATCTCCAACGCAGAACGTCGGTGACGGAAGCAAAAATTCTACAGACACGATAATGTCTCTCTTTCGGTCCAGTGAAATTCTTAAGGATGAGTCTTGTACCACATCCGCGTTTGATAAAAAAAGGAATGCCGTGTCCGTGGGCCACTTTAAGGTCTCTAAGCTAAGAGCTGCTTTTACGACTCATTCAAGAAATTTTCGTCAAAACCGGATTACAAGCTTTTCAGCCATAAATCCAGTTGCCATAAATGTTTGAGGTTTAATAAATTTGGCATGCTGCCGATGAAAGCGCTTTTGTCGTGACACAGAGGTTTATTAAGCTGTAATTCGTCTATAAAAGTAAGGTTTCTAATCAACCACGGGTCTTGTTGTACATTACGCACTTCTAAGTGGTGTTCCGCTACCCACGTGTGGAAGTGTGCTACTTACTATGTTCTTACGGACTTATGTTACCTCTTCATTACGCGCATTCGATACCCATGCACTTCCTGTTAAGCAAATAGCATCTAGAAGAGCTGCTTCCCGAGCAAGTTGCTTGACTCGATGTTCCTGGTCAGAAGTAGTGATATTTTGTCTCTTGATAATATTCAGGCTCATTTCGTGACCATTCTCTTAAGATTAGCCTCAAGCGGTCATGCGCAACTAAACGATAAAGTGCAGGCGCCTTTGGATTAAAGCGGCAGAATTCACATCTGAAGGTAGATACTTGTTTTTGAAATACCACCATTCCAATCTTGTATTCCTAATTATTGTTGCTTTCCTTTTGCAAGAAGCACTTCTGTTGAAAATACCAAATTACTTCATTTTGTCGCGTTTATGCCCTATAGATTTAATTATAATGACGAAAAGCTCGACATATTCACGTGCAAGAGGTCTTATATCAGCGATCGCACAATACTTTCTTTCTCATCAAGCTTAAGACCACGGTGTGATGGATTTGAAACAAAATTATAAATTCATTCGTCTAAAGTGACGTGTAGCTCGTGAAGGCATGAGTCTTTTGATTCAGGCAAGTAAGACACAGGGCCTCAACATCTGAATGTATCCGCCCACACACTACGCAGCACATCTTTCGGAGCGGTATATCATCTGCTTATTTCGACCGTCGATTTGGTCATTTAGTTGAGTATATCTCCAGCTCACCATAAAGACTTTATTCGGGAATCTTTCCGGTAAATCGGACCTTGATCGTCGACAATTGGAGTTGAGAGACCATACTGTAGAAAACACGGATGAGATATAGCCCCAATGTGCCGACAACTCCCGCACAGCCGCTAACAAAAGTTCAATTGTCTAACAATTCAGCAATCACAATATCATTATCATTATTGTCTGCTGAGCATTACACCAGACCAAGCAAGACCAGTGGGCTGCTAGTTACGTGATGGTGTAGACGAACTTGCAAGAAATCTTTCCGCATTTAACAATACATCATTTTGCTAGCAAGTTTTATACGTGCGCACATTTGTGATTATATCTCATACACGTTGAGTCTGTAAGTATTAACGCAGACCAATTCACAAGTCCATGTTTTATATATACAGTTCTGTAATTGCTAATCTATAAACGACCCAAAAGGCAATACATCGAATTCAGCAACAGATTTTTAAAATCATCATGATGCAAACTTTATGGTTACACCAACGGTGTTTTATTTTATTCTCCTGACGCATAGCTTTTCAGACCTTATGCACATCATTCGGTGCTCAGACAAATTCGTCGCAGCTGATTTCGTAGTGGTTTAATCCGCTAGTCAGAAGCGCGATTCGGGTTTAAACGTTAAATAGGAGCCACATGGCCTTGTCTAAGAGAGAGACGACGCGATTGCATCGCTGAGCGTAACGATGCAAGTTTGTATAGATTCCATTGGGTCAGAGCCTAGCAAGAAATTATGAGCTTACTTCATCGCAAGAGGCTATTTACAATAGACAGAGTCCTTTTTGTCAGCAGATTCGAACAGCTTAAACCTAGTCACAATAACACGATCTCGTTCTTCGTCGTTTGCTTAAGATAGCGCACTGCCATTGACATAAGCCGGCGTATTAGAATTGATGCTGAACGGTGCTCCAGTTTTGGCGGAGGCAATATCAACGCGATCACAAGTTTTTTTCAGATGCCTCACGGTGCGAGGTTTAACAATCAAGTCTATTTTCTGGATATGAAGGATAAAAGCCGCTCGAGTTCATTCAGCTCACTAAAAGCAGACAATTTGTGATTGCTTCTACTCAGTGGTTTTCTTCTCTCTGATAAACAACTCCTAATAGGGACTTTTTTCGCAATAGCTATTGTGTGTGGCCACTAAAATAATTTAAAAGCCAATATATATGTATATTCTTTTCGCCTGAATGACTACCTTATGGCGCATCATACGCATTCAAGAAACATTGTTTTTCTGCTTTCATCCCTAAGGTAACATCTTAGATTGCTTCTACTGAATACACCCTAATCGGAAGTAGTCTCATAGCAATATAAATGCAATAACCATGGAGAGTTTAGCATATCAGCATCTTCACTTTTTCTGCCTTGAAGAATCGCATCAAATGCTCTAAATTAGCATCTCTTTTGTATGCCTGACGTATTTCGTCATTAAAGCTGATAGCACTGAATATGGATTCTGGCCTCTGCAAAAGCGCGTCGGCAATGACATTGAGTTTGCCAGGCTGGCAATTAGTACGAAGTTTGTACTTCGTGATGAGTGTCAACAACCTTGCCATATATTAAGACAAGTAAGATGTTTTCTGTTGCTGTTCGGAATGATGCGTACTCCTAAAAGGCTTCTTTAATTAAAATCCAGAAGATGCTTTTTAACTTTACAATTGCGTACTTCATATTTTTAGGCTTGTATCATAAGCACAAAAGTTAATTTAACAGCCTGAATTGAAGCAAAAGTACTCACTTATATTCTTCCTTATCGAATTGCAATAATGCACAGTCGATCAATAGTCGGAAGGATCGCAAACGACGCTAACCGGCTCTATCTCGTCTATAAAAGCGAGGGCCTACGGAAACTTGATTTAATGATTGAATCGCTAGCGCTACAAGCACCAATTAATGTCAATTTTTAAAAGATTGGATAGAGGCTTTAGAAAATTTGTTTAGCTAGCAGTGTACTTGTGCAAATAGCTGGACTACTTCTTTAAATTCACAAGAACATTGGCGTATGCCAAGCTGAAGCGGCCTTTCCACGGTCTACCCAAACTTCATACTTGCTACCAAAGCAGCCATTTTTTGGTTTGTTGTGCTGCAAGGCGCATTTGTCGATGCTGGTATATAGTTTATTGGCCTTTTTTACCTCGAATACTTGCCTCAGCTAGTATTAATGGGCCTTCAGTGCCCATCTCTTTCCTTCTGAGCGGTTATGGACAGAAAATTGTCATGGTGGTCTTGGGCAAGAGCTCTTTGTGGTCGAAACAATTTCAAGATCGGGCAGTAAACGTCGCCGAGACGTTCAAAAGCACTTCTGGCCTCACTACTCACTTTTATACATACCTTTGGCGTGGCAAGCTATTACTCAAGCGTACTGGTCTCATTTCTCATTACAAGTAATTTTGCAGCTTACTATTTAATTTGAGGTAGCCAAATATACGTTGAAAGTAAGATTGTGATCAATTATGCATATACTTTTTTTCACCTTTTTAGGTTGTTTGCGTGGCATTACAACAGCTAAAAGTATTTTTTGTTATCGTTTTGGATAGACCTACTAAAAAGCGTTTATATTGCTATAGTGAAAATCAAAACAATTTAGCGGATGGGGAGGACGTCGTATTCGTCGTTTCTGACGTCCTTATTCAAATTCAAAAGAAGCTGTCTATTACATATAGCACACAGTACAACATACACCCAAACATGCTGAAAGGTAATACATGCTCCTTGCGATAAGTGCCGTGCAGATACCGCTGCACACTTTCGTTTATATTAAGTATGAAATTTTGTCCGGTTTTCTAGCACAAAGAGTAGGTGACAAGTGCTAAATGCTCATCATGCCAGTTTTTGCCGATAAAAATATAAGGCATCTTTTAGCTTACATCGCTCTTGTTATAGCCTCGTTAAATTAGTACTTTAAGCCTTACGCAAAAATAATCTCATACGCAAATAATCTATCCGATGAAAATATATATGGTGGGTACATGAACACCACAGTCAAGTGTTTCTTCGTTATATGATGTACTGAATCATTGGCCTGACATTTGGTGCTGCCAGTGGAGATTAGTTACCCATCAGGGAAGGCTTTGAAGTCGTTGTCACGCTTGGGGAGATAAAAGCACCCTGTTTACCTTCCATATCTGATTTCGGCTTGCAACTGCCTCGGCATACTTCCAATGGAGCCGTACGCACAACAAGCGCTTGAACATCACTCATCAAAGACCTGTTGCGCAGAATTTGTTAGCTGTCGAATGTGGCCTTGCTTTATCAACCAATCCAGGGCACTGATACTTTTAACTATAGTCAAGCCATTTTTGTACAGTCCAAGACACGTAATGACTCCGTACTGTTTAGTTCCTCAAATTAGTTTGATCATCAAATGTCTTAATTTTCCCACTAGGCGGCCAAATCGAAACCGACTAAATTAGCGAATTACGAACACCACCATACTAAATTCCACAGGGCGGGGAGCTTACTTTACAACCGAAACTCCGCAAAGATGATATTGTCTGTTCTCCTGTTGAAGCGCGATTTGCATTAAATAAAGGTGATTTTGTTTGCTTCCCTCTTGAGGTGCGATTTAAATTGCCACTTCTATCGTTGTTGCCTGCACTCCAAAGATTTGTGTGCGATGCAAATACATTTATGGATACAATCATTCTGACTTGCTTGAGGAGTGTTACCCCACCAATGAAGATCTCTTACTCCTTCAATTCTTGTTCCTTGCACGCGATTAGTGCCCTGCTGGTTGTTGACCAATTGCAGCGGGTATTAGACGCCAAAACTAAAATTTGTGTAACCGCTTGCTCCATGTAAACTTTTATAAGACATTCTGCATTATTATCATAAAAATCCGCCGGGAGACATTGCGGAACTGGAAGGACCGACTAACGCATTCACTAGCTCAGGAGAGGTGAGAGACAGAAAAAAGATATTTGGTGCAATATAAAAGCAATTTACTCTTTTCAGTACATTCCGTCTGGTCCCTACCCCATTTTCAGAAGAGAAATAGATGGTTCGATCTGTTTACAGAGTTTGAAACAAGGACCACCCAAAAAAAAATGTTACTAGCATGTGTGTTGACTAAAATGTGGTCTGGAAAATGCGAATTGACCACATTTTGATCATATAGCAGACTAAGAAAATCGCGTATTATTCGAATTAAGTAAGCTTCACATTTTTTTACAAAAAGAGGTTTATACGCTCTGGTTTTTAGAGGGGGTGAGTCAAGCCCGCATTAATCGGTACCAATAGACACGATAATGGAAGGCGGGCGCGGAGGCGGGCGAGGCAAAGGCAAGAAGAGCAAGCCAACGAAGAAGAAGGTTACCAACAGCGCCAAAAAAGTAACGGCTAGTCAAGCAAACGTGCAGGTCGTCACCGTCTCTGCACAAGACTTAGCCACTACTGCTACACACGAGCCCATAATGTCCAAATCGAAGCGTAAACGAATGAGAAAGGCGACTGGTACCGACGCCTTTACCGCTGCGTCAGCCCATTTTTCAGTTAAGTCTACAGTGGTTAAAGCTGCACCGTTGAAGAATGAGATCGCGGGCTTGACGTCTTCTCTCGCCGCTGATGTATCGCTTACAAGCGGCAAGAAGAAGAAGAAGAGGAAGCTCAATGCACTTACGGGGATGGGCAAAATTGTAGGATCGAGAGCAAGTTCGACCGCATCTGATACTGGACGGACTATGGAGGACACGAAGGTATCTGCAGCGAGCAAAGCTAAGAAAGTAGTCGCTGTGCTGGGTCATGGAGGACCGTCGTCAACTGGTGGCATACAAACGAACGTTTCGTTACCAGCGGCTAGTTTGAAGCGTAAACGCTTACAAAGTGTGCATGCTCAGAAGAAGGGCAGTATGCAGAACCAGCATTTACATAAGAAGGAAAGCGTGACGACGGCTGTTGCTTCTTTAGCGACGGCTGTTGCTTCTTTAGCGACGGCACCTAAAATTGGAAAGCAGGCAACGATGGCTGAAGCTTCTTCATCTAAGGTGCCTAAAACTAAAAAGCAGGTGATTATGGCAACGTCTCCGCCTACGGCTGTGAAGCGGACAGGAAAAGGAGATGGCGTTGGTGTCAGTGTGAAAAAGTTAAAAGTGGAGTCAGTGAATGAGCAGCACATTAATGTAAATAATGCTAGCAACATGTCAAAAGTCTCTATCACAAAGCCAGAATCAGTGACGCTGACGCGAAAGATTGCACAGGTATATTTCCAATTGGTGAAAGATTGCTTTTATTGGCTGCTTACATGTTCGTTGGCTCATTAGGCAGACGACTCTGTAAAAAAGTCACACCTCAAACTGTCGCACGCAGATCAAGCGCGAATTGATGAGATAAGTTCGACTTTATTGACAAAAGATGAGGTGGGAAATACGGCAAAAACATTGGAGAAACTAGAACCGAGTGTTTTAACAATTGCTACTTTTGGATCTTCTATTACGAAGCCGCTATTAGAAATATGTGGCACAGACATCGTTAAAAGTTCATTCACAACGGTTTCGGATACAAAACCGATTGCGACACATATCACTACGAAGGGTACTTCCAAGGCTAGTACGGTGTCAATGACCAAGGATTCTCAATTGCAAATGAAATCGGCTCAGCTCGCACCGTCTCGGCTGGAGGACGAAAATTTTTTTGACGCTGCGCTCGTATCGAGCGATGGTGTAAAGCGACGAGGTTCTGTAACTGTAACATCTGCTAGATCCGAGACGTTGCAACCATTTTTAAAGCGCACTGCACTTGTTAGTAGTGCTTGTGATGTTATGACCAAAGAAGGAATACAAAGTGCGATACCAGATGAGACTTCTATCAACGATGAGAAGGCCTACGTGCCGCCAGATATTCAAATAAATGTTGAACACCCTTTGATGTATTCGCAAGCACTACAAGCAACGGCAGTTGTGAACGATAATGTGTACAATCTTATGTCCGTGACAGAAGTGGCGGGTGAAGTATCGGTGACGTCAGCTTTTGAAAATAAGGCACACGGAACGGAGATGCAAGTTGCTGTTTCAAATGTTTCAAACGCTACTTGTTGTTTAGAACAGCCCGATTTGACAGGAATGGATGTGCACAATACAAATGCACGAAGAGATATTAGTCTCGGCGTTACGACGCAAGCGATATCTGGCAAGGCTGTAAAGGCAGAGAAGGTAGACCTGGTTATGGACAGTCACACATATGTGGAGAAGATAATGGAGGGTGACTCAAACACAAATCCTTACGCTGGCAAGAACATTGATATTTATCCTGCTCAATCAATCGTAGGCCTTCAATCTTGTCTACCAAATGCATGGGGTGCATCGTTTGGCATGAAGCCACCGGTTCAAGGCGTTTCACCAGCATCTCGAACGCTGTCAACTACGCCACTTAGCTCTTGGTTTCTCTCGAAAGGTTGCGCAAACTTTGTAAAGCATGTTCATTTCCCGGATGATGGCAGCAGCAATGACGACAATTACACTTTGACTTCAAAACTCACCAAATTCCGCGGAGCTGATGAATTCACACCTAAAAGAAAAGCCTCAACCACAAAAGGGAATGCATTTTTGGAATCGCTTACACATCAGTCCAGTTGGCGCACTTGGTATGGTGACTTGGACGTCGACAATCTGCTGGACCCCCCGCTGTCTCATGTTCCGGAAAAGATGCACGAAGTCATGCTACTTGTTCCTACCGATCCAATGATGGAAAGTCAAGTGATCCCATGCACAAGAAAGTTGAGCAAACTTGAGGTGCTGGAAGCTGACATTAGGTACGTTTAATTAGTTGTGGAAAAATGTCTGTCGTTTAACATGTCCGTCTGTGTCGATTATTTTGCAGACGCGGAAGGCTTCAAGGCTCTGCGTTCAGTCTGCAACTACTTATGATGCTTCAAGGTAAGACTTTGTCGGGAAATTCGCTTAATGAGGAATACAAAGTATTACTGCAACAGTGAAAGCTTTAATTTAAAGCATAGATTTCGTAAGCGGTCGCTAATTCCAACAACCAAGTAAATTTTATGATTTTTCTCTTATTGTTATAGTTGTATGTTAATCTTTTCATGCATCGATATAAATAACCCCAATTGGGGTTGCCGTTTCCAGCTGTATATGGATCGCGTGAGTACCCGAACATCAGCCCAAATGGGGCATGTATTTTCGTGGAAAAAGAAGCAGTGGATCAGACTTAATGCCGCAACAACAAAAAACCTGCTTCTTTCGATCGTAAGGTTACGCTGGTAAAAGCTACGTAGATCTCTCATCGTTCACTGACCGTTGACGCAAGTGATTTGAGTCAGTATCGATGAGGTTTTTGCCCGCGGACATTAAGAGCAAAAATTCGAAGAAATTTAGTTTATGTGAGATTTTCAGCCGTACGTTATACAGTCGCTTCTAATGCGAGTGTCTGATCTTTTAGAAGATAAGAAGTATATTTAACTTTGGTGTATTACAATCGCGGAGGAAGCTTATAGAAGGTCGGTCGTCGGACGAGGCTTAGGCAGCAAGCAGGACCAAGAAGGTTGAGGAGGAGTTCCACATGCTTAAAGGAAATCAATAAGATGGAGAGCACGTACGAATTCTTGTCTCGCTACAGCCTAACTGGTGGCTCTTAGCGATCTGCTGTGAAGGGTATCTGTTGAGTAGAAAGTAAAAATCGAAGTGAATATATATATATATCTAGACCAATGAATGGCTACTATATGTAATTACTAACTGTGACGTACTCGTAAATACTGTGACGCCATCCGCCTGTTCAACATGTATTGAGCGATGTAATTTCAACACTCCCACTCACGGCTAATGCTGTGTGTGCTTTGTTGCTGACTTGGTCTTGATTCCGGAGGCTTCGCGCAGATACTTCAGCATCTTGATTCCAAGTGACTTCGTCAGCCTATTTGCAAGCTGACTCGTGTCGATATAGTCGATCTTCAACAATCCTTCTTGCACGTTCTCTCAAATAAAGTGGTGCTTGATGCCCATATGCTTCGTTCTAGCATGGTAGCCGGCGTTATTGGCCAACGCAATAGCACCTTGGTTGTCTTCCCAAACCTGTGTTCCTTTAACTTGCTCGAGAGCCATGTCCTTTAGCTTTGACCGCGTCCGAATAACTTCTTGTGTACATAAATTGAGAGCCATATACTCATCCTTCGCTGAGCTCAGCGCAACTCTTCGCTGGTACTTCGACTTAAATACCACTGGTGCGCTCGGAATCATGACCATAATTCCCGAT